>JAQRGC012065560.1:0-16290 GCA_028659135.1 Plantago lanceolata
GTTTGCTGAGTTATTTCTATAGTTTTAGAAGTAAAGCTAGTTTAGTCCCTAGAGATCGATACTCGAGGTCATCTTGCCTCTACACTACTTGTTTTTGTGTAGTTTTGAGTTGCCCTTTGGCTTTAAAACAATTTCATTTGTTGTTCGAGACTGACAATTTCGTTCATCATTATTCTCACTTCGAAGCAGCTACTCCGTACCCGTTTAATTATTAATACTATTAATAGTTATCCACTGCCAAGACGATAAAAGTGACAAAGTCACAAACATGTTGACTGGAATCATGTATGTCAACGTAATGGGGTAGACAGGACGCGGGAATTAAATGAAAACTTGTGTAAACCAAGTACTAATTGCGAAATTTGTGCTCGTTATGAAAGATAACCACGTGACGGTACTTATGCAATTTGGAGTATGCTTTCATTTGTGATGTAACTTCAATTTTTCACATACGGAATGATAAATTAAGAGTACGTAACACTTTCATTAAGGAATTATTGTTGGTGATGGAGTGTCCGGATCATATCATAACAATTATAAGGGTATACACTTGGGTTGCAACTTGTTACATGGTCATGTTTAAAGGTACAACAATTTCATGGTGACTTGTAAACAATAATAAGGACATGTTCAAATGTTCCGTGTCATTTGGTGTTGTTATCACTTCATCTTTTCCAACACATTACACTGCTGCACATAGCTGGGTACGTAATTTCGATTTGCTGCCCCAAAGCTAGTGAATCCATGATGAAGAATATTGAAATTAAATCCGTCTTCACCTTCCTGTTAGAACACATCCCGAATTCTTTACTTTTGGAGCTTGTGTTGCATTGATATCAATTGATATCACCTACACTATCAGCTTTATTAAAGGTGTGATGGGATTACTCAATGGAGTAAAGTGGGTGGTGGAGGGAACGGTGACATGTGTGGCAGTTTGCATGGGAAGTTGGTGTGGACAAGAAAATTTGCATGCCTTGTCCTCTCCAATCCTTTCATCACGTCATTTTTTACAGTGCGTAATTAAGCCTCCTGCCGTGTGAAGTGAATTGGTGTGATAAATTGAATCCACCTACTTCAGCTTTGCCTTCCTCATTTTATGTTACCAATTGCAAAAGTCATGTGTAGGATACCAGATTTAGTGTCTACAAGATGGTAGCACCCCTTTCTCAAACATGAGTAAGGATTAGGTTCTTTATTTATTTTTTTGTTTTAAAATGATATCGAACTGGGAGAAGTTTTCTTAACCGTCAATTAGGTGCATGTATTCAAATTATCGAAACATGTTCGTGCGATGTTATTTAGCATTACAATTAGATTTTTACACGAATTGATCGGTCTTTAAGTTGACAGATAGTATAGGCTTATAAGCAAGTGGGTAGATACAATCATGTTGGTCAAGTCATGATATGAATAGGAGACACACATTTCAATGTCATCTTGAAGCAGTTGATAAATGAAAATGCAAAGGCAAAGTGAAGTACAAGACCAAATGTAAACACTAGTTCTCACCGAACTTTAAAACATCAATGCTAAAATAAACGTCTAACACGACATACCATTAACTAACGACAAACAACCATGTTCAATACGTAATGACATAAAGAACGACTTCTTCGTTAAGAAGTTTTACGAAAAAGTATTTACTTCAGTAATTATGAAATCCGTAATGATGTCACAACAAGCAAACCGATTAAATTTAAGATGTGGATGGTGAATGTATCATCAGTGGGTGGAATCGGCATTTGAAGAAGTCGTAGGCATTGAGTTACGGGGTGTAGGCGATAACTCGATCATGTAAGTTCCGTGAAGAACAAATTTTTGACGGGTTTCAATATGAGGTCATGGATATAGTAAAAGGACCAATTTGGCCTTTACTACTAGGTTACTAAAAAAATCAATCCATAAATTGGATCATAGTACAACTTATGCATGGGAAAATGAAAGAGTTTCATGTGTATTGTTAAAAAGAACAGGGAGTTTCCACATGCAATGCCAAATCAAGCACATTTGCAGAAAGAACAATTGTAACAAGTAATAACCTGGGTAAAGTACATGGCTTCAGTGGGATTTGGTGGGCCTTTCAAATAAAAAAAACATTTTTAGGCTGTTGTGGCATTATAAATGCCCCACTAGATCTTCTCCTTTATGCCACATCAACTCATCCTCTCCACTTTACTCAAACCACATAGCTACTTCCAAAAAAACTCATCCCCACCTTTTGACAATGGCGGCTAGGAATGCTTCCAATCCGGAGCTTACGAACGTGTTGTACGTCACTCACGTCTACCCAAACCACCGAGCTAACATGGTAACCAATTGCTTACTCTGTTTTCCCGTTAATTGAACTTTTTATTTAACATTTGCCGAGCACTGACTACTCTTTGTTTTTATTTTCAGCCAATCCCGACTGGGTTCATGGAGAAGTACGACCACAAGCTGGGTGTTGGTGCCATCTTCAAGGTCGGTGATGGTCGTGACTGGCACATCGTCGTTTGCGACGGGGGCAACAGGCACTACTTTGGTGGTGGGTGGCACAAGTTTTATGATCACTACGTATCCGAGTCGGGTACGTTCTCAAGTTCCGGTACCTGGGTGGCAACACATTTTCTATAACTATCAGGGACAACTACCATGTCAGGCTCTTCAATTCCGGCCGACTGGCTCCTCCTCCCCAAATCCTTAACATGATTGGCCAAGAATTCGCTGAAGCTCAGGGGATTGGGAGAGCAGCTCAAGCAGATCTGCACGGCACCCCGGTTGTGGCACCACGTGCTCGTCGTGGCCGCCCACGCAAGGCTGACAGAAGGTCTACTAATATGGATGTTGTTGAGCCATCTCAGGCACCAACGATGAGAGGTTTAAATATTTGCTAAAATCCCCTGAAAACACTGAAATAAGAAAGAGTTCCCCTGTTTCTTTACGTCCTTACAAAATTCAGTCAAAATATCTGCTTCCGTGTTATCTGATATGCACTTATAATGTGTACTTGATGTTGTAGGTTCCAGGAGGTTGGTGTTTGGAGTTGTTGTGGTTCATCCTCATAGTGAAGTACTCAAACTTCACAAAAAAACACTCTGTTGCCTGGAGGAAAGCCAACACACACTCCATGCACTCTCCCTATCCAAGCTTTACTGGTTTCCAGTCCCCCACTCTCCATCTTAAGGGCCCCCGCTACCCATTGGTTTGTACTCTAAGGCAACTCAGTTTTGTTGGTACAATTGTAGTCATAAGTACGCCAATTTTGGCATCCATCGACCGTGTTTAACTTGAACTCTTCCATTTTTCAGTGTGTGGCGACTCATTTCAAGAAAGATCACGTGTTGTGGGCCAATTTGGGAGATGTTATATTGGTCGGACCCGATGGAGTGGAGATTTCGGCTGTGGTAGGCCACTGGGGCAAAGATTGTCGCTTCGCGCAGGGCTGGGAGACTTTCTGTGACATGTATGGGGTTGAACCAGGGGATGCCATGGTGTTAGAGGTTAAGGAGCCAGGGGTTCATGTGTGGACAGTTACTTTGTACAAGGCCGAGTGATTTGGTTGAAGGAAGCTTGGAAGTTATGGTTGTGTTGCTTGTGTTTTATAATGATGATGTTAGGGTGTGTAATTCCTAGGTTATGTTCTTTCGTAATGTTGTTCCAGGTCGGTTGATCGTGTTCGTGTAAACATTCACTTGTTTTGGCTTCTACAAAGAAATGTGACTACTTTTGATTTTCGGCTACAAATTTGCAATTATAACTTTCTTTTTTTTAATTAGACACGCGATTATGAAACACTAAATGGAACAACCGATACTTGGGACGACGAAATGGCATTCATAAAATCTGTGTTAATGGATAACTTCATTTCGTACAAGTGTAAGAATTGATTTCATTGTTAGAGTGAGACATAGTGCGTGAAGAAGTTGAACTCATTTTCTAACATGCCTTCATTCTTTAAGTTAGAGAAATGAGCTACAATCACTTTTATTCAAATTCATATGGTTTCATTACAGAAAGTTCGATGGAAATTGCTAAGGGAAAACTTCCACGAATCAGACAACAACATTATCAACAACAGCATGGGGAGATTCGAAGCTAAAACTAAAAGCAACACCACTACAATTGAAATACAACGACATAAATTACAGTTCCACATGACCCTAAACCACTCCCATTCCGGCAAACCCCATATTACTCGGCCGGCTCCACACGCCCCCTGCAAGTGATGAAATTTCCATCCTTCAAACCATGATGTTAACCTCCACTTCGGCAGCCTTGTTCTGGAGCCTATTGATTTCATCCATAACAAGAAGGTGGTTTGAAGTGAAATAGTTGATCAGATCCTTGCACCGACGTGTTGGAACGGGGTCAGCCCAACGATAGTAATCGCAACCTAATTGAGTCTTCATACAAGAGAGATACAAATATTTAGTTTTTCAGAACTTTAAAACAAGGTAAGAGCTAATTCAACAAGGATGGATCAGGGGAAAAGAAATTACAAGGTAGCGGGGGAACTTCTTCAGACTGTGGCCTGGAAAATCCTCGTTCCAACAACAAGTAAGCTCAACAATGGAACCGCACTTGCACTTTTCAACACCTCCAGTAGCCATCTTCTTTGAATTTTTCCTGTTTCTTTGTTGTTTGTTATTCTTATGTTGTGTGATACTTCCATGTACAACTAAAATGACCTTTATATAGATTTTTGAGATCATATGGGGTCTTCAAGTGGGGATGACCAAGGACTCTTAGTGGGCCATGGATGGTCAAAGTATATTCAATTGTCAAGGTAATTTGGAATTTAGAAAATTTAGGATGCCCGTAACAAAGTTGTCGCTAACTGTTATTCCGAAGTCTTAAGGACATGTAAACTACCAATGCCACTATGATATTGTCCGTTCACTTGTATAGTTCGTCGGACTAGTTGTGGTCAAAATATCAGTGGTAACCGACGTAGTAATAACGTTGACGTAATTTCAATAACGGGTCCAATTATCAAAATTCGACTTAAGATGAAATTGCTCGTTATCAGTTTTAACACGGTATGTGAAACACTTTGTACTAATTCGAGAAGTTGTTTATTGAAACACGCTTTTCTAAATGTTGTTGTACGACAGTTTGAATTCAAAGTCGTTAGTCATAGGTGGTAGTTTTCAATATTATCGCGGTAGACAAGGTTATTTGCGTAATTCATGTGACGAAGCTATAATGTACAAAGATTCTAATAGGTACGTTAGGATGCTTAATAATTTTGAACAACGTCATTATTTAGTTAAATTAACAAAAGTAACCATAACGAACAAAGTAAAATGTGATTAAGGTACACATCTGCCCATACATTGTGCAAAGCCCCGAATGGTGCCTGTTTAACAATGAGCAGGGATTCTTTGAAAACAAGTGAAAGGGGAGCAGAACAAACAACAGGAAATGCGGAAGGGAAGTTGCAACTAATGCATCGAAGGACCGAAGAAGAACTGGAAAGTTGAAGGCGGGAAGGTTCTGATGGTAAGCAGGGATCTGTGGCTGCACGTAAGGATTCACATCTAGAGTGGCAAGCAGGTCATCAAATGTGTGGGGAGGCTGGTTCGGATGGTTTGCATCTGGAATGCCACGATTGCCACCAACAGTTTCCCAAGTCGGACCCAACCCGGTGGAGCTGATGGATTCAGATGCATCTCTATTATGATACACGTCAAACCCCACGTTGTATGGGAGAGGATTGGAGGAGAGTTCCTCAGTGTTAGGACTGTCAACTAGTCTACGCCTTGCTCCAGGGGAAGTCCGAATGTTCTGGCCGCCGGTTGAAGATCCTTCCGACACGCTTGCAAGTCGATCCCCCCGCATTTGTCGACGAGACATTGGACGTGGGCGTTCTGGGGTGTCGACTTCTGACGAACTTATGTTGATAACGTGGATAGGTTCCACGAAATCAGGTGGGGGTCCAGGACCAAAAATGGCCAGCAACTCAGCGCATTGAACCTCACCGTATTGGCGGTAGGCAGCGCCGTACCCAAAGTTCTGCAGAAAACAATGGTGTCAGTGTAGGTTAATTTGCAGGGTTACAACCAACTTAATGTGCAAATTAATTCAGAAAAAGAAGACATGAAGTGCAGGGTGAACTAATGTTTAGATGTACAATTACCGTCTCAAATTCTTTCCAGGCTACATCATTGGCATCAACAAAATTTGTATTCGCCAGATACATAACTCCACGCATTCGGAGAATTCTTGAGAACTCATTGTGCCGCTTCTCTAACATTTTGAATCTCACGAAGACTGCACTCCTGGAGAACTTGTTGTTCTTCTTCTTAAGCAGATTCCTTGCACGTAGGATGGATTGACACCCCATTTGGATACGAACATTGTAAGTCGTAGCGTGTTCCCACATTACATCGACAAACTGCTCTTCTTCCTTCCTACTCCGAAGGCCTCCTTCAGGGAAGAACATAACATCCTGGCTCACATTACCCATTGACATGGTCACCTGTCATAAACATTATGAAAGTAGTTAGTGTTAATTACGAGGTTAACTAACTGAAAGTGTCAATGAATATTGACTGAAACAAGTGAATTTGAGGACAGTAAGCCTCGCCATACTTTCTTACGTTGGACGGGGAGAATTGTAGTACAAGCTTTGAAATGATTTGGAGCAGGGGAGGTAAGAAGTTATGCGAAAGTGATGAGTACAAGAGTGGTTCTTCAAACAGGGGAGAACACCTCCTTTTTATAGATTTTTTGGTTTTTTCACTCTTGCATGTTCATGGCTGGTAAAAAGGAAATTAAAAAATCCCAGCTAGGTATGTCAGCAATTATGGACCAGTCAACATTTACTTTGTACGGTTAGAACGTGTGTGGGGTAAATTTCCAAGGTTTAATCACCATTCGCGAACTATCCTAGAGCGGCAGCCGACTTGCAACGGTCAAAATACCCAATCTCATTCAAAATCCCCAAAATCAAAATTGTTAGGTATTCCCAAACCCTCTCCAAAATTCAATCAATCCAGTTGCTCATCCACAATCATGAGTTTCTCCTCTTCTTCAGCGAATCAGACACAAACAACTCGATCGAGAAGCTCAGTGCAGATTCCTAACTGTTGGTATTGGACATGAGCTAACACTTCAGACCAGGTATCATTCAGCTGTCGTTGTTAAAGTCGGGTATTTTGTTCTTCGATATCATTTACGTTGTCGCCAATGGCCTTGGTTTTTTAAAATTGAGTCTATATCCGATGATTGATTATTTGTTGTTCGTTTTTTATCAGAGTATGAGGTGTGATTATTGGGTGTGGAAGGATGAGGAGCTGTCCATATATTACAAGAATTACATAGACGATATGTGGAAAGAAGAATCACGTTTGAAGCGCGAGAATGAGGAGTTGAACATTACGTGCAATAATGTAGCTAGGCAGCTTGCTGATACAGAAAATGTTAATAAGTCTCTGACTAATTTGGTTGAGAAAATGCAGTTGGACAAGGCAAAGACGTTGAACGATGTTACGGTGATAAGGGAGAAGCTTCGAGCTACTGAAAATGTTGTTGAGGGACTTAAACAGAGCCTCCACACGGCAGCACAAGGGCATGTCAACAACAACATGTGGAATTATGGATAGGTTACACTCCTCATGTGTCTAAGAATTTTCATTGTTGTTGTTATAGCTAAGTACTTCTAATGGCCTTTTGAAGGAAGCAGTTGGCAGGGAAGGATTTTTTATGGTTGCCACCATGTTTCACATTTTTTTGCGAATCAAGTAGTATGTATGGTGACGGTGTTGATTTAGTTTTGTCGTACTTGTAACTAACATTATTAATTAATTAGGATTTGTTTATGGATGACGTACGCTTATGTGTTATTAACAAAGTGTTATCCATTACATCGATATGTTCGTTCCACACAATTTTGTTAAGCTAACGTGCATTTTCTCCCGATTTACTTTTACGCCCCGTCAATTATGTTCAACATCCCGGCCCGGTGATGTTAACAGAGTACTAAATTATTGTCGTATTTTACAGTACCTTACCCAAATTCGCAATTACTTGGGAATGTCTTCAACATAAACACCACCCTAATCAATTGGAAATATCCTTCTTACTGTTTCACCATTGAAACACGTGCTTTGACTAAGTTGACCGGGTGGCAATGGATGGATTTGAGCAGCAAAGAATCTTACTTTACACCTTATTTAACCCTAACCCCCAAATTGGGTACCCAACAATCCAACATAACATCACATCAAAACATCTTCCGTTAAATTACCATTTTCTCACAGATCGAACCACCCACTCACCCCAATGAGTACTGGAAGTGACATCAGAGGGAGCTTCTGTGAGCGGCATGTTCCTATGTGCAGATGCAATACCCGGGCCTTGAGGATCGTGTCTGGGACGTCCTCCAACCCATATCGACGTTACTGGACCTGCAGAAACTTCAAGAATGTGGTATGATCTGAGTGCTTTAATAATGCTTTTTCATAAGCCTGTTGTTGAGAATGTGGTAGTAAAGCATGTTTGTTCGTATGTGTTGAATTTCAGAGGCGGTGTGATTTTTTTGAGTGGGATGACCACGAGCTCAACGACTGGTATAAAGATAAGGTGAATGCTGCTAAGTCTAATGTTGACATACTCAGAGCAGAGTGTGCTGAGTTGAATGGGAAACTCCGTGTGGCTGAACTGAGATTGAGAATTCAAGGACCATAATAAAGGCGTTGGAGAAGCTTGATGAGGAAAAATATGGGATTCTAGCTAATCTGCAGAGTGCTCTTGCTAAGGCAAAGAAGAAAGTGGCTACTTTGGAAGAATCTGATAAAGAAAAATCAGACCTTATGACATATGCTGATGCTGAAATTTCCATGTTGAACAAGAAGGTTGAAACACTGGAGGAGAGGTCAAAGATCATGAAGAAAAAGCTTCGTGGGGACAGTACCAAACATCACAAGTCTTACTTTGCAATGGCATTCATAGTTATATGTTGTTTGGTGGTTGGATTTGGGGTTCTCAAATGGGTTATAACCTAGAATTGCACATGGGATTTGAAAGATATAGGCTTAGTATTCTAGATGCTCCAGCTATCAGTTTACCTATTTTGTAGTTCTCAAGTTTCAAAACTGGTAGCATGGGTAACGAGTATGTATGCATCTTTTGTTCCTGTATGAACTCTCGGTTGATGTATGAATGCTGTGTTCTGGAATGACAAACTGTTGTTGGTAGCTGCCAAAAGTTGAGTTAAATCTTTCTTTTTTCTGTAATATGGAAACTCTAACACAGCATGTACATGCCACCACTGATTGTCATTTTTCCTAGGTATATCTGGGTAAACAAGTTATGCATAAGTTGTACGGAAAACTAAGAAAACGGAAGGTTATTCAATAACATTCAAACATGTAAACACACTTCATCAAATACACAGACAATGAAAAGTTCAACTCGACGACAATAAAACACGATTAACCATGGTAAAGACAATGCCGAATGGTAAGGCGTTACGTAAAATTCAGACCGAAGTACCTATT
The DNA here is from genome assembly GCA_028659135.1 of Plantago lanceolata. NCBI lineage: Eukaryota > Viridiplantae > Streptophyta > Magnoliopsida > Lamiales > Plantaginaceae > Plantago > Plantago lanceolata. The sequence goes on from JAQRGC012065560.1 coordinate 9,486, forward strand.
ACAGGATGACGATAGTATAGTTGACATGAAAGGTGGGGGACTTGGAAGAAGGGATTAGACATGTTCCCCGATAACAGAGGGTCGGGCATGAGTAAGTGTGGGATCACACTCATTCTCCCCTGTATTGGCGGACAAAGACTCTTCTGGTAGCAGAACGCACCTCCCTAACGCAAAGATGTTACGCAGCTCTTTGTACAATGGTTCACCATTAACACGCATCATATGGGAGCTAATTTGCTCATTCTGAGATTAGGCAATAAAAGGTAAGGTATCAATTGTTGGTAGTTAAAGTTAATTCTAAGTGGGAGTACTGGTGTTAATGAAACATTACCCGCCCATTTAAGTTGTCCCAGGAAGCGGGACGAATGTGAACACGGTTGCGCCTCTTTACATATACAACTCCAGGCTGTCTGATGAAATGGTTGAATGCATGGTACCTCATTCGCGTATACGATAGTGATCGGAAAACTCTGGTAATACAAACAGGTCGCTTTAGTTTCCAGGCCAAACGTCGTGCCGCTAGTGTGAGGGCACTCATAAGTTTGGGCGATCACCCAAGCCGGTCCGACGAGCTGTCGTGCTTAAAGAACGGAGTAGTAGTATATCCCGTATACGAAACCACCCAGCCTCTTGTAAACATTCCATTCTGGGACACCAATAAGCCCTGTCATAGTCAAATTAAGCTGAATACAAAGTAACCGTGCCTGCAATTTTAATGAATTTATTATTATTAATACCATATGTGTGAACATGCACTGATGCAAATGCATGGCAACCCAACAGGCAAATGAAGATACAGAGTAACACTTATCAAGGCAGACTCTTCATATGCCCTATAATGGCCTATAAATATACTAAAGTAAATCAACCATACCACAACCACATCCCATACGTCTACACACTCCCTCTCACATCTGTGAAGATTACAACTATGGCATCACCGAGTGAATCATCTAGCGTCTTTACCCCGCATACAGGGGGTGGTTCGAAGGGCTATTCCGGAAAGGTTTATGAATCTATATCATGAGGCGGTGAACGATCATCTCAATGATGGAATAAGGTATGTTGGAATTTAAATTTTAATTACGGTCAACAACTATTTTGCATATAGGTATATCTAAATACAACATCAAACTTACATAACGACAAACAGGTACCACAACGATCACGGTGTTTATGTGCGGCGGACTACAGTAGCTCAGAAACTGCACGTCCTCCATAACAAAAGTATCAAGAGCAGATACCAAGACCCGAGAGGCCCTCTTGTGCAGGCAGCATCAGCCATAGCACAGCTACAAATTATTGCCAACCAGCACTCTGAACTAACATATGATGCAGCAGTCCTTTTCCGTGAGTTGAGGGACCTTATGGTTAAGAATGAAGAAGAGTACATGGTTCACGTATTTAACACAACTGAGACCCTTGTTCAGGAGCACCCTATCGTGTAGGTACTACGCATCTTAGTAACTGGTTGTAGACTAAGTCGCTAGTCCTATGGTAGTTTCTTTATTCCTCACCCATTCGTAAGGCAGCATCTTAATGTTTTCCTAATTTTACTTTCGTATGAGCTTTTACAAAATTCAATGAATGTACAATCGTATGCCTCAAAATGACGTGTACACTACAAATTCTAGACTTTACAATTCGAGGGCCACTAACACTAATGAAGACAACAAGCGCTGAAAAATAAAAGTGACGAATAATTCAGTGAAATTCCTCAGTAACCCGGTGGAAAGTAATGATTACTGAGATGTGAGGGTTGAGGGATGAAGGCAGCATCTTTCTTAACTCCAAAGTGATTTTTCAATACTCAAATGTACAGGAATGACTAATGAATTAATGAAACACCGGATCATAGTAATGAGAATATGATCTCATCACTGAATGGGAAATTTACCACATTACACAAACCTAATTGAGCACCGAACTTCATCTACATCACAATAAACACACTGCATGCACATAAATAATACATCAAAATGTGAAAATTATTATGGAACATGTTCACCACAATGAAAATTTCCAGATCCCTCTAACCTAATAGTTGTTTGGCATAAATCTATGCAACTAATCTGATGGAATGTCGGGGAACCTAGGATGTAGTCCGAACACGTGAATGGGGACATACAAAACTGTAATTGATGGTATGATTCGAGTTGGGAAGAGGGGGGGGGGGGACACGGCGTACAGAAGCGTAATTTAGAAGTATGATTGACACTGATTACCTGAACAGTGACTGGTGGCGCCGGAGTATGTCGAACACGGGAGGATACAGAGGGATTGAGAAAGATTCGTTTTTTTGTCTGTTGCTGAACCAAATGAAGAATGGCAATTACATTTTTTCTGTTTTTGAATTGATGAGGTGGGTGATACAGTTATTAAGGGCACTTATGACATTTGCAATGGAAAAAATGAGGACATTAAGGGAAACACATGAAAATGGGCCAAACTTTATCTGTTATCGGGTTGGGCCAACGTAGCACCAAATTGCCGATTAAGTGGGCTAGATAATTGCAGGCCCACTTTATCTGGCAACCAATTTAGGGACCAAAGCCTGGTCCAGATAAGAGATTATCTTGAATACGAGATAAATACGACAATTTATCCCGAAACATTCTGGTTCTCTTTATCTTAAGATAATGCCGTACTAAACGAGGCCTAAGAGACTAGAGAGATCATGTTATATAAAACATGAATATTCATTGAATTAACAATGAAATTTATATGTACTCATCCGTCCCAATCAATTCTTTACGTATTCCTTTTTTAGACGTCTCAATCAATTCTTTGCGTTTCCATTTTTGGAAACTACCCAACACTCATCTATATTATTTTAAACACATATCCCACTCACACACCTTTTTAACTTTCACCTTTATACTATTTAAACCCGCCACTAACATACAATAATAATATCTCACTATCAAACAAAACATTTTATTAAAAACCGTGCAAAAAGTAAACGTAGATTATTCATCAGGACGGATGAGTACATAACTATTCATGAAAGGTTGTACACTTTTAAAAAACAACTAATAATTAAGATTTAAAAGTCACAATTAATTGAAATGAAATAACTATTGAAAATTTTCTCTGGAAAAAAAAATGTAACTTTTAGGGGACACAAACCGAAACGCAAGAAGGGACTTATTATTATGTTTTAATACTCATATATCGAAGTATTAATAATATTAGAAGCACTTGAAAGACATCAAAATTGATACTTGTCGTGCTTCTGTTTTTGAAGGCTAATAATAAAACCAAGCACTAAAACCCAATTTCAAATGTTCAAACAGTATCCATAAGCTATAAAAAGTCAAAAGATCTCTCCCAGAGCTGCTACAAATGGTTCGGAAAGGTTTTATAAAAACTGGTTAATAGTTAAATAGATTAAATCCAATTGAAACACATAATAAAAAAGTATAAAAATTATCGAAAGGGTATTATAAAGAACTCGTTATAGGATTGGAGTTGAACCGAACCGAACTACCATCTACCAACACAGGTTGAGACTTATTATACCGTTTAAAACTCGCAATTATCACAGTTCTAAAACACAGGACTTGTGAACAGAAGCATTTAGCTTGATTCCTTGCCTCGCCTCTGGACGGACTGTTCACCACATATGTGTACGTGAGACTCAAATGATTACTAGATCTGTCCCAGGCTTAAGTACTGGACGAACAAGTAGTTCAGCTTGCTCCCTTGCTCTCCTTCTTATATGCACTTGGTTATACTCCAAGTCCCAGGGATTATTTATCGACAGTGCACTGCGAGTGTCAAGAATGATCGTATCCAAGGATACAACACTCTTTATTAGATATCTGACTAACTCTAAATCTGCTGCATACCCAACAAATCCAACAATCTCTACAATCTTCATATTATAATGAGGGCAGGGTTCCCGTTTCCTCATCCGCCTCTTTATCGGCTTGGACACACAACACACGATCTGCAATCAACCAGATTAAGGTCACACAGAGAAATGAAATGACAAAAAAATGTATACAAGACACAAATCACGCCATCCCTACAAAACAATGAAACATGTACATAACACCCCAGCAGAAAGAACAATGCTAAAAACTAGAAAGTCTAGACGCTCGTATTGCATATATATGATACTGATACAATTCAGAGAGAAATTGTGAGCAACTCAGTTTGCGTATATCAAATTCAAAAACATCAATTATATATTACCTGGAGCTTGAGACGATGCAGAAAAGGACACACATTTATCAGGGATGATATATAAAGAATATCGTATTTCGGGTCTATTATACAAACTAGCACATCCAACTCCTTGAGCCTTTTGAATACTGGATACTCAGTGGCGGGTATCCAATTAGACTGAAAAATAATACGCACGAGTTCAGTCAACATGGTGCATCAATCATGGGTTCCGAAAAGGAAGGAGAAAACATAAAAGAGGATGGAGAATAAGTAAATGTTGAAGGAACTAACCTTGAATATACTAGGATGTTGTAACTTGAGTACTTCAATTTGTGAGAGATGGCATCCAAGATCTGAGAAGCACCTCTGTAAATCGTAGTTGTAGCCCCCTCCCCCCAAACAAACCTCAACAAGCTTTGGCAAGTTTTGATATTGCAAGTGCACTCGTCTTCCAGAGTAATCGAAGGAAACAAGATTTAGTGCAGAAATCTCTAAATTTTTAATATTCCTACAAGCGTGTATTTTCAAATATTTTAAACCGAGTGACGGGCCAGCAACTCTGAGACCTTCAAGTGTGTCCGAGTATGACACTGATAAATACTCGAGAGCTAGACAATTGCACAAAAAACTCTCGAGAACTTCCCCAGATATATTAACACTATGCAACTCAAGATGGGTTAAACTGTTGTGGAACAAGGACAATTCGGGAAATGTGTAGCCTAAATTGTACTGACAGTTTCCGTCATAAGTAGAGAGGTCTATTGTGAGCCTTTTCACTCTCTTCTCCACTGCGAATCTGATCCAACAATCAATAGTGGGTTTAGTTTTTCCATCAATATCAGAGCGTATGTCAAACCGCACTTTGAATTCATCCAGAGTTGGAGCTTTATGTGAAGTGACTATTTGATCGACCCAACTTATATACCCAGGTAATTCCATTTTTATCTGCTCATTTGTGGTTCTGTAATCTCTCGCCAAGTTATAGAGTGCATCGGAGCCATCTAAATTGAGAGTTGGGATATACTTCCACACATGTCTCCATCTCTTTGACAAAATACTTGTCATCCCTGCCTCTTTCAGGGGTAAACGGGTAAGTACAGAAACAAGAATGTCATCGGGCAAGTCACAAATTCGAGTCGTCTGCTGAGGCAATTTAGTTGTTTTAGAGGCCTAACAAACAAATGTAGTGTGTCACTTGTAGGGGCGGAGGCAATGCTTGTGCTAGGTGCAGCTAGCACAAGTATTAACTATCTTTATAGTACTAAAATTTACCATTTATTACTTTGTATGAGTGGCTAGGACACAAATTTTTAAAGCTTTGGTCTAGTGTTCAATCCCTTCCTTTAACATATTTCATATTTTTTTACTCTTCTCCTACTATTTTTCATATCTTTTTAATCTTTTCCTGATATTTTTCATATTTTCTTCTACTAAGTAGATATGAAATTGCTTAATTTTTAAGTGAAAATCCAACAATTTAAAATAAATTTTGCTCGAGATTTTCAATTTGATGTGTATTTGAGATTTTCAATTTTATATAAGTAAATGTGTAGGCGTGAAACAAAAGAAAATGCGTTGATAGTACTGAATTTAGCCACAAATTATTTTTGATCCTAGATCCGCCCTAAGTGTCAGTATAAAAATACTATGTGCAGAATTGCAGATATGAACATGAAACAACAATGCATCCACCACCACCACACTTGTGAGCTAAAGTTTGAGGTTCTGAGTAAATAATAATACTCCATGATTAACCCAATGCGTAAGTAAACAACACCATGATTAAATTGATGCAAGTGGATTAATTATATTATTAACAAATCTTTATAAGCAAGCCTAGAATTACTTATATTTATTATGCAATCCTTTGTTATTACTATCAGAATATGCACGGCATACATATGTAAAATTGATGTATACGGTTAGTATAACCCCTACAACTTCATGTTTTTATAATATATATTTCCACCCTAATTCTGGTTCCGTCACTGAACCGGATAATAAAGGGGCATTGGGGGCGGCTGCAGCTCCCCTCCCAAATTTGAAAAGGAAAATTTATTTTCGCCGCCCCCAAACTTCAAATTTTGGGTCCGCCCCTGAATAAATTACCAGTATCAAAAAACAGACTGAATGACTATGCATCCATCGGATAAAAAGGTAATAAGATTCTTGACTGACTGACCTTGGATATTTTACCACGGCGGTTATTTGACCGACGGCTACGAGTAGGCATGATGGACGAGGGCCTCTACAAATTCAGTTCTGTGGAAGAAATCATAGGTGCATGATTAATTAGAAAGAATCAACCAAAACATAATTAATCAATTAACAAAAACAAAAACAAATAAAACAAAAAAAAAAAAAGGTATATAGAGATGGATTACTTACAAGATAGAAGAATCGTGAAATTAGGGCTACCGCTGAGTACTTAGAGGACGAATCTTAGATCCTAGATCTGGTAGGTTTGACGGAGAGACAGAGAAGTGCGGGGAAGTACAACCCTGTGTGTATCACGTGTGCTAGGTTTGCTTCTTGTCAGAAGTTGTCGGCTAGGCCCTATTTATAGGCTCAAAAAATATAAGTATAATGTATTCCTGTGTGGTATAGAAATTGACACCGAAAGAGAAAAATA
>JAQRGC012065630.1:0-14492 GCA_028659135.1 Plantago lanceolata
CTTGAGGTGGTATAAGTTTGGGGAAAATTTTACAAATTCCCTAAGAATAGGGAGTCATTTAAGTGAGACCATGAATTATAGGAAACCTGAAACTTGGTGATTTTCATTACTTTTTTTAGTATCATGCTCAAATATGACTTAGAGATTCATTTTAGAAATCCTGCAACTAGTGCTCTAAGCTGATGACATAGAGTTGCGTGCCAATTTATTCCGTTTAAGTCAATACAAATCCAAAATCATTAACCACGATAAAACATACTCTGAACCATTTTTTGTTTCTCAATCTCGTCATTCTCCCAGACTTTGTCCAATTCATCATCTCTGCTAACTTATCTGAATCTCTATTCGATCATCGCCATGAAAGCTCCTCCGTCTAAAGCTCAAGGTATTATTCATTTCCCCATCTTCGAAGGTATTATTCATCTTCATCTTCTACAATGTTTTCATCTACTATTTCTCTCTCTCTAGTTAATTTTCGTGTTTAATCTCAACCTTTCAAATTCCGACTGTACTTTCGCCCACTGCAATTCAATTCAGAGATCGAGTAACTCGCCTAATTTCGATATGTAAATTGGTTAATCTATTAGCTCTGATATTAATTTGATTGAAATCACTTGATATCTAGAAATCTATACTAGAATTACTTAGAGTTAATTTGACTGAAATCATTGTTCATGTGATAAATTGATGATGATGATGATGATGCAGAGGATGTGCTCAAAGAGGCGAAGAAGAGCGATTACTTTAATTTGCCTCCGTTAGATGTTTCTGTGGCTTTTCCACAAGCTACTCCTGCTTCGGTTTTCCCTCCTTGCAGTAAGATTTGCAATGTTTATGGAAATTTTGATGATGCTATTAGTTATTTTACCGCTGGACTGAGGTTATGCTATTTATTTGGCAGCATCTGATTATTATCGGTTGAATGATCTGTTAAGTCCTGAGGAACAAGCTATACGGATGAGAGTTCGTGAGTGCATGGAGAAGGAAGTGGCTCCGATTATGGCCAAGGTTTTCTTCTTATTCGGTTATTCTATGATCATAGTTACACATAGTTGTGTATTTGTTATGTGCTCGTGAATCGTGATATGTAAACACTTGGTGACATTGTTCTGTGCTATTACTGACTTAAGACGTGTGAATTAGGAATCAACATAAATGAAGGATTTCCTGTGATCATCATTTTTGCAGTTGCGTTTTATATTATGCGTGTAAGACTGTGAGTTGTTCATTATGCATGAAACACACGATGAATTTGTTATATGCTAGCAGTATTACTTACTTAAGGGGTGTGGATTAGAAACTATGTATAGGAAATGATAATTGGAATCTGTATTTGATTATAAAATTTTGTATGTTTCACTTAACTGGCATGGATTGACTTGTTGATTTGTCTGTTCAGTATTGGGAGAAGGCAGAATTTCCATTTGAAATTGTTCCGAAGCTTGGTGCCTTGAGAGTTGCTGGTGGTAGTATCAAGGTTCTTGAATTTGAGATTTTTTTATTTTATTTTTTATTTTCTCTGTGAACATTAGGGTTGAGGTTAGGGGTATGTGGTTCTAATTGGACTTAGATTTCAGGGCTATGGTTGTCCCAACCTATCAATTACTGCTAATGCTCTTGCTACTGCGGAACTTGCGAGAGTTGATGCCAGCTGCTCTACTTTCATATTGGTGCATTCTTCTTTGGGAATGCTTACTATTGGTAAGTTTTGCTATTCATTCAAGCAGCTTCTGTCTTGGTTATGTGTGCCGCATGCTTAACATTCTAAGATATGCTGGTCTGTTGAGGATAGCACACTGTGGATCAGAGGAACAAAAGCAGAAATATTTGCCATCTCTCGCCGAACTGAAGACTGTAGCTTGCTGGGTGAGAATGCTATTTGATGCTTATGACATATTCTTGCCCGAACGTGCAGAGTCTTCCTCATATGTTAACACTAATTGTATGTGTTTCTCTGAACCTTAGGCTCTTACAGAACCTGATTATGGTAGTGATGCAAGTGCTTTGAAGACAACTGCACGGAAGGTCTGGGTCATCTACTTTTCATGTTCTCTTATTTGTATATATGTAATAATGTATATGTGTACAGTTTTAAGATATCATGTAAATGAGGTTTCAATAGAACTCTATGTATAGATTCTTTTGTGTTTGCAATTGTATTGTCATACTTTGTCCTTCTTGGATTAATTAATAGGCTTCAAATTTCAGGTTGATGGAGGTTGGATACTCAATGGCCAAAAGCGCTGGATAGGAAACAGCACTTTTGCAGATATTTTAATCATTTTTGCAAGAGATCCTTCAACAAACCAAATAAATGGGTGAGTGAAGTACATAATATCTTTCGTTTATTCTGTAGTGTTTTTTGCTGGTTTCCCTGCCTCCTATGTGCTATTGTTGACTGAAAAAGAAGAAGTACTAGCATAGTATGTATTTAGTCTAATCACTTTCTGCTAAATATATTATCATGCCATGCATCTAACAATGGCATAAGAAGCCTTCTCTGTAGTCATATCACTAATTCCAGATTTACACCTGCTGCAGATTTATAGTAAAGAAGAACGCTCCAGGTCTAAAATCTACAAAAATAGAAAATAAAATTGGCTTGAGGATTGTGCAAAACGGAGATATCCTTTTGAAGAATGTTTTTGTCCCTGATGAAGACAAACTACCCGGTGTTAAATCTTTTCAGGATACAAGCAAGGTATGAGAGTATCGATCTGAGGATATTTTTGCATATTCTCTATAGAAGCTTTACATTCTGTTTGTAAATTCTCTCGTATGAAGAAGTTAGGTAATGCGTGCTCCATTAGCTGGGACTTTCATCTTCATAGTGGTGTATATGTGTCTATAGTCTATTGTCTTCTTGCATGTATCACATTCCCCGGCTGGTTTGACTGGTTCATGATTTACATGGTTAGGTCCTTGCTGTTTCACGTGTCATGGTTGCTTGGCAGCCTATCGGCATAACAATGGGCGTATATGATATGTGTCACAGGTATAAACGCTTTATTTTCCAAATAAATCTGTGGAGACTTCTCTGTGGTCATATCTGTTAGAACTATCCAAATAAATTGTTTTTGACTTAATTTCAGTGACATTTGTGTAGAATTCAATTCGATCTTATGGTTTTACTTAAGTTTGATTTTCTCATGCTGGAAGGTACTTGAAAGAGAGAAAGCAATTTGGTGCTCCACTGGCAGCTTTCCAAATCAACCAACAAAAATTGGTCCGCATGTTAAGTAATATTCAAGCAATGCTTCTTATGGGATGGCGCCTATGCAAGCTTTATGAGAGTGATAAAATGACTCCTGGTCAAGCCAGCTTGGGCAAGGTAAGATGTTAGTGAACTAGTAATACATCTTGATATAATATGTTACTGATTATTGGATGAATTTCTTTCCATTGCAGTCATGGATTACCTTGACAGCAAGGGAGACTGTTGCTCTTGGACGAGAATTACTTGGCGGAAATGGAATTTTAGCTGACTTTCTCGTAGCAAAGGTATGCTACCATCTGCCTCATTGTTTACTACGTAGCTCTATACGGTGACATAGATATCAATCTGCCTTGCATTGAGTTACTTCACGCAAATAATGATTTAACGCCTCTTGCTTTGACATTTTTGCTCAGGCTTTCTGTGATCTGGAACCAATATATACCTATGAAGGTACTTATGATATCAACACCTTAGTTACCGGGAGGGAGATCACTGGAATTGCTAGTTTCAAGCCAGCTGCATTGGGAAACAGGAGCCGTCTGTAGAAATGCATCTGATGTCCAGAATATTATATTTGTATGTTTGGACATTTGGAATGTACTAATATTGACAGTTTGACATTGTACAACAATATATGAACCAAGGTCGTAAATTATGAGACTGTCGGACAATAACGTAACAAGTTCCAATTAGATGTAGCTCTATATACGGGCACGTTTGTTGGTGATTAGTTGGCCTACCTTCAAACAGATGTTCTTGATGTTGATAAAAAGCCTCTTAATTTGGGACATTACAGTTAGATCTTGCTACTGTAGTTGAATAGACAAATTATCTTCAACTGAATGGAACATGATACCACTAGTTAATGGTCAGAAACAAAAATTATCTGGAAGTCATAAGAAGACTGCAATTCAGAAAATCAAACGGATACAAGAACTGAAATGCACAGCCATTATTAGGCACAAAACAGATTTATTCATATTACAAGACACAACGGCTTTACAATAGTGCAGAATTCTTACTGCTAACATTACATAACACAATAACAGATACTGAATTTAACATAGCACATACATGGAAATGATGGAACAACTTGCTAACATTACACATAACACTAATAGATACTGAATTTAACATATCACATACATAGAACAACTTAAGGGCGAAAAAACCAAGCAACCTGCAGGAAACATTCAAAGCATAATATCAACTCATCCATACGTTCCAAGTTTCAAAGATCCTGTCAACATTCACCTGCCATTTTCACGGTGCATCTCTTGGCCTTGCGAAACGCCCGAAACGGCGGAGCCTGAGGCGGTGCTCAGATACAGCAGCAAAGAACCTCACATTTTGGATAGGAGAAAGTATCTCCACCACCTCATTGATCACTCTCCTCCTGAAGGCGTCTGCATTGACCACCAAATTCTCCATATCTAACCTTAAAAACATTGGCACTTCCCCTGTCACTCTAGGAACTCCCCCCAGCATCGGTCGCCTCCCCTCCTGGAGAACTAGGTCTACTATTGGTAGCGACACCACGTTCTCCTGAACCCTTGCCAGATCTCGGTTTAGCAACCTCACCTGCTCTTGTGTTTGTCGCACTAACCTCTGAATTGTGTTGAGTTGATCATCAGTCAGATCATCAGTTGAGTTTACCGCCATATCCAACAGTATTTCAGGGTTGAATCCCGTAATCCAGAGCATGGCTCTTTCAAATGGAGTGAGCCAAGCTGGTGAAAATGCAGCATACACATTTCGCCTTACCACTCTAAACTTCTCTTCATAGTACTCTTCGAAGTGAGACAGGGCTAGAGCAACAAGATCCCTGATCTCAGCCTCCGGCATAGACGCATTCCAAGTTTCGCGTACCCTTATGAGTTCATCGAGTAAACTTTCTGTTCGAGCCAGCCAACCTTCAATGTAGATCTCAAATGATCCATTGATGTCGCTGGTGTCTCTTGCGATTGCAGGCATTTTGAGGGTAAAGACAGAGAAAGTAAAGACTGTAAAGAAAGAAGAGGAGAGAAGGGACTGCATATTCAAGGTTACCATGGTTGGTTTTATAGTACTAATTTGTTGCAGATGACGGGATACATGTGATTCTTTTTTTAAAGCTATTGGAAACGACAAATTAAAACCAGAAATTCGTCACATTTTATGGAAACTAAAGAACATACGTACGCTACAAGATTTGAAAGTGGAGCAACGTATGCAATGGGATAAGGATGAGCGACTTGGTGGCACATGCAATGCTTGCCATAACCAGAGAAACACCAATTTATATCCATGGTAGAGTGAAATTCATGGGTGGTTCTCACACTTCTCGGATTAATCCATGAACTGTCAAGCTTAAATGATACAAAGATTTCAGATTTCTAAACTAATGTTCTTTGTCAGGGGTAGTATAGAAAGCCAAAGGTTGCGAAGGTGGAGATTGATGTTATATGTCCAGACTCGGGAGTGAGCTAAAGCTAATTATATAGTTTTATCAAATACTTCAATACAGAAAGAAAGGGCACACATTATCAATCGTAGATCAGTACCATTCTGAAGTTAGAGAAGCACTCTTGTCGAGTTTAGGAAAAGATGCATGCAGAAAGCCAGAAACACACACATATGACATAAATCAAAATAGAACCATGGCCTAATTTATTATGACCAGACACTTATGACATTTTTAAAAACCAAAATTCGTACAATTGGAAATTCAAAAATATTCAGTTTCAGTTCATATATTATTTGAAGTAAACTACAAGATTAAGTCTCTTTAAGATGATATAAATTTTGATTGATCACAATTTCAAATGTGGTTATGTTTTTTATCTGCACAATAAACCAGGTGGTGTCAAGTTTGTCACGGTTCATCTCTTCCTATGTGCTACTTTTCTCAAATACCACGAGAATGCTCATCTACCTTGCAACTTCCGTGAACACAAACGCATAATGCGTGACTTTCCCTTCACTAACAAAGAGTACTCGACAAAACACTGAGGTAAGAAAAGGACATCTAAAGGTGGACAAAAGAGTTTACCTCATAAATATATACTATACAAGATCTGCATCAGCATCCATGGTTATCTAGAAATGCCATGCAATGTAGCACTATCTAATATCTCATGATAAACTGTGAAACTAACCGCAGTGTTAACTTAGATGCATCATAAAATACATTCATGCGCATTTCCAAATGGAATCTACAAATTATCAATTACCGAAATAGCTGATAATCTCCACGACAGAGTATCTCAGCTGCATAATGACATATCAGATGCATAATGCTTACTAACACAAGATGCTATTTCGATGACAAATTCCTAAATTGTACAAAAGTAACAAGCACGATGTTACTCACGTAGTCACGTGAAATGCCAGTATAGCTCCCAAATCAACTATAAATCAACAACATTGTATCCGTTTCAAAACACTTGTATAATACTTATGTAGTATATCTAAATTCAACATCATAAACCTGATCAACGGAGAAACGGAATCATGATGAACTATAAACTATGCATCTAATATCTCATGATAAACTACAAATTACTAGATGCACATCACCTCAACAGTTACTTGGTAAAAAGCACATTCAAACTGAACAACACTAAATAAGCAAATTATCACTTGCCGAACTAGCTAATTCATGTAAAAGGCCATTGATGATCACGAAGATGCTAAATCAACAACAGTAGTATCTATACCAAACTAATTGCATGATATGTATCTCTAAATTCAGAATTATGAATTGATGAACAGAGAAATGGACTGAAATGTAAGGAATTAGAGAGGAACCTGTGCGATGACGCTGGGTACCGATCTATCCACTGTTACAGAGTAAGGGAAATCGAGACCGGAGGCGACGACTGCGTTGAGGTTGGGTATCGAACATCGATCTGTTACTGTGTAGGCGGAAATCGAGAACGGAGCCATTTTTGCACTTCCTTTTCCTCCATCTTCAGAGTTTATTTCACCACAGGGAGAAGTGTCTGGAAATCGAGTCTGTAGATTGAAAGCTAATTACGAGTATTATTTGAAAACTGTAGATTTTGCTTAAATTAGTTGGGTCATTAGATCGCGGTTGCAGAATTTTAACGGAGTTTCGCTTGTTTTTTAACCACTTTTTTTTTTTTAAAGATTTATACCGGTATCCATTTTGACCACTAATCCAGTCAAGCATTATCGAACTTTTTTTAGGGAACTAATCCAGTCGAACTTTTTTTTAGGGGAACTCTCTACCAACTAGGTTTTTAACGTTCTTTATTTTAATGCAAAATGAGTTTTGTAAATACAACTCTAATCTCAGTTAATCGGCCGTTTTTACATTTTAAGTCTGTTTGTAATTCATTATTACAGTAGTTGAACTAAAATGGAATACCAGCCTATAATGTATACTTGTATAGTGGTGCAGAACTAGTATTAAAGACAATGGATCAAATAAACAACAAAGCATATATACATAATACATCTACCAGCAATGCCAGTATTTCAGGCATAAATTATTCATTTGAACTTCCGCAAATTCAGCATAACCTTAAGCAGGATATGACCTCATGAAATGGTTACATATTTTGTAGGTAGATGGATCTGTGAGACAGTGACTGCAATACTAGCACGACTCAGAGTCGGAAGTATTGAGGTTTTATGTTCTAGCACTAAAAATATTGTACAGAGTTTGCCAGATAATCAGCTAAAATAAACCACAAAGGCGAGGCCTTGAACAAATTTGCCTCCCATTGGATTTGACCAATGCCATCAACCCTGCAGTTACGCCAGCGCATACCATAGATGACAGATAATGTTGGGCATTCCGTCCGGCTGCAGAATTCAACAAGTATGATTGGCTGTGTAAAAGGAAAAATCGTTCTGGAATCATTCAACATGAAAAAGAAATATAACTATACCTTGATTCAATGTAATCGATGTCACTGTAAGTCCTCCAATGACTAGAGCTGATGCTACTGGAAGATACTGAAATTTCACAGTGGAGAAGTAGCAGTCATTGCATATCCAAAATTCAAACTAAACATTTTTCTAAGTTGTTGATTTATGGTTGACATCAACAAAGCCCCCTACATAGTTATAGATGTTCTGATGAAATGAGAATCCTGAATACATACAAAAAAACTGAAAGTCTTATTGTCATTTAGTTTTGTAGTCACTAGTCCTACTGCAATGCCTTCTCTAGAACGTGTTTGCTTTACACAAAAACAATTCCTTGTTATGCTAGAGGAAGCCTACAGGCTACAGTACAGACTATTGTGTATCAATTAATTAAAGCATAGAACACATTCTTTTTAAGGAAAAACTGAAATCTCAAGATTCCTTAACATCAAGGGTAGTATTGCTTACAGAAATTGAGTCAAATCCTTTAGGCTGGGATGGAGAGGGGCCGTTTCTGTTTACAGTGTAGCGGCCACTGATAAGATCAATTGCATCCTAAAGAGAATAAAGAAAAATTTGGATTATTAGTATGTGAAGATTATCAGATCATAACTAATCAATGAGTGATAAGGGAAACCTGTCGAACGCCATCTTGAAAATTATTCAAGTAATATCTTGAGATGGCACTAATTCCATCTTTTATAATTCCAGCCATCGTCTGTTTTCCGTACCTGATAAGATCGAAAACCACAGATCAACAATTTCCATGGCCTCTTAGGAGTTCTATTTGTTTAAAGTACAATTAATAGTACATAAAATGTCTGGGTGTTACCGAACGAGGTCTCCCTTCAAAGCATGGGTTCCAGAATACTCGAGGCTTATCTCGTCCCCTTGTTGCACCCATACTGAAACAGACAGACATGGTTCAGCACAAGGAAAAACCTTTTTTGCACATGCATTTTGGTGTAATTACTAAAGTTCTGCAGTCCGTACAAGTCTTAAAAGTTTCAAAGTCTTCAGCGAACATTGAAATAGTCTCGGTTGAAGAAAGAGCACCAACTCTCTGCAGCTGAAAATCTAAAGACTTCCGTGCCAGGTAGCTCTGTATATGAAACATGTAATGTTGTATATGAAATTATGAATAACTCATCGTGGAATAGTTCCAATAAGTACACAAAATCATTGTGAATAATGAGATGAAAAGGCTCCCTCATACCTGTGTAACATTTGTTCTATCAAGGCAATCGATACAATTTGACCTGATTATTCCTTCCTGCTCTGCTAAAACATTCCCTTCAGAATCTTGAAGAAAGTATCTGCTCAGCTGGAATAGTAAATATTAAATTGTTTTATGAAGATCCAGTATGGTAGCACTGTTGCGCCCATTTCAGGAAAATGGTAAGTGAAGAGTCAGACATGAATAATGACCAAAAATTACCCTTGCTTCTCGAAGTCCTCAAATATTTCATCATATAGGATATGTATGTTATCGAAGTTCCCGTTGCCGCAAGAATGGTGAAAGTCGAATGGGACGTATCTGAGGCAATAGCACACGAACTATAAAAGTTACTGTATTGCACTCTCTTTCAAAGCATGATTGAAATGGAAAAGGTGTCGGGTTATGATGAAACCAAGATACTGTGAAATGAGACATGACATATTATCCATTAGGAGTTCTCTTTCTATTAAACAGTTCGAGGAACCCAGTACCAGTTCTGTTTGTAAGAACCTGATACTATGACACAGCAAACATTTGAAATTTGAACTTCTAGTTGACATTAATACCAACTTTGAATTTCAAAGTGTGTTATTTCTTTGTGAAGTATATATGTGAGGTGAGTTGCATTAGAAATCTACTAATAACTCACCTAATGTTAGGAAGCTTTTGCATTTCTTCAGCAAAAGCATTACTCAACAAACCTTCAGATCCAACCTACAAGATAGAAATAAACAGGAACTAAGAAAAGTATGATAAACTGCAATTCTTATAGAACTACGAGCCAAGCCTGGAGGACTAGCAAAAAACTTTATGCAGAGATCAATGTTTCCTCCCTCACACAGATTGCTCTTTTTTTTTTATAGACACCAAGTATAGCAGAATTATAATATGTCATATTTAATCATCCAATCAGAGTATCAGACAACTAATTTGACATAGATGAATCTGAGCATATTAATATGATTATCCTACACATCGAGTACAGTAAACAAAGGATATATCCAGGGTCATTTTCACCTTTGGTAATGTTCAAGAAACTGAGAGCAAAACAAAGAGAATTGTGGATGCATCAACTACCAACAGTTAGAGATATGAAGAATGATTAACCTTATCAGTCAGGTCAACTGCAACACAACCTCCATATCTTTGCAGAAGATCATTAAAATGGCGCTCCACAACTTTGGACTGGCAATACAGGATAATAGAAATTGTGTGATATTCATGCACAGCAGACGGCAAAATGAAAAGAAGAAAGAAAAAAGAAAAAACTATTTGACAAAAATGAATAAAAGAAAATGCAGAAAACAATAAATTGTAATGCGAAGTAAAGTTAAAGGCGTACTGTCTGTTCATGATGAATGATATTGAGGCGTGGTTTATAGCTCAAATCAACAATCTGCTCCCACAGGAGTGGAATTGACCCCCGAACCTGAGAATGGAGTGATATATGAACTTTATTCACAATTACAGTACAATAAATAAGAACAAGTAAAAGCTGAAGTGTTTACAGCATCAATCCACTTCAGGATGTTAAGTCAAACTATTTGAATTTATCCATACACAACACCCAGAATTACTAATTTGATAGGGAACCATAACCAACATTGAGGAAAACGACTCACTATAGATACCTATACATAAACAAAAACATACGTACAGTGCCTTTAGTTAGGGGGGATAAGTAGTCATGGAAACTGAAAATTTGAGTTTCACTAGATTCGATTTTTACAAAAGAAGTAAGAATGATGGATTTGGATTTGCATCAATCACTACTATGATGGAGGTTAATTACAGCCACTGACCCCTGGGAAAAAGTATATGATCTGCTGCTCTTCGAAATATAGTTTTTATGAAAGACATAAGACTTCACCCAAAAGAAACTACAGAGAGAGAGAGCGGGAGAGGAGGGAGGGCAACCATAGAAACAAACAACCTTGCACTTTCTTTTAATCTCCTACAGAAGGGCAGTCAGAATTGAGGAAAACCTGTAGAAAAGAGGAGATATGGCCTTCATATTCTAACAGCTGCTCGGTTTCAATGAAATTGGCAGCATCGCCTTCTAAATTGGCTCCTCTTCTCCACATTCTTGTCCCTGCATACAGAAGCATGATGATCAGTTTTTAAAGGGAGATACCAGATCGACATAAACAAGAAACTAGTTATGAACTAGAGAACTTTTTTGTACCTAGACGCCGAGTACACCTCCTCGAAATTAATGTAACAACACCAGGTGAGTTTTTCAACTTCAGCTGTCCAGTCTGGAAGCTTTAGCAACAGTCAAGCAAATACATAATTCTCGTACATGGATGCTCAGTCTTTCGCAGTACTTACAGTAAGTGGTTGCATATATAATAACACAAATGATCTGTGTGCGTGTGCATGTGTGAATAGAAGGAGATTAAAGAGTTGGGGAGGCGAGAATAGAAAGGATATTTCCTTGTAATAAAGGGATGATAAATCCATCGAGCTGCAAAAAAAGAAGTAGAATAATCAGATAAGAGTTGCAGCAAAACTAATAGTCACTATACAGCACTCAGTATAAATAGAAATGAATAATGGGGATTGGGGAAGAAAGAAAGAATAATTGCACTCTTCTCCATTTCATAGACAGCAACAAGGGGGCAATTGTTTCGAACCTTGTTTTCAATAAGTTCCTCCAGTATATTCATATTCCAAACAAACCGAGGATCACCCTGCAGTTAACAGACATTGAATGATCAGGGTTACTGATAATAAAGTAAATGACAAGGAAATGACAATAAGTTGAATAACCAAACTACATTCTTTAAGCCTGGTGATCAATCCTGGATTTTAATTAACAAACCAGTTCATATACGAGCAATTACATTAATTTTCCAAGGATATTCCAAATTACATGCTACTAGATATTTGTATGGTCCAGGATGGCCAAACACCAGAAAACATTTGAAAACACTGTAATCAACCTTATTTACCTGCTTCCAGATTGGTTTGCTCATCCATCCTTTTGCAAGCTTGCATCTCCTCTGCAGGCTGGCAAGCATTATCAGAAATCTAGACTAAATTAGGTATGGCAAGAGGAGATGACTAGATAGTATCTTACTTGATTGTTATATCTGTTCCATAAGAATAATACAAGCCCGGAGTCGATTCTACTATTCTTAACAGGGTCATAAAATAGTTTTCATCTCTTTTCTGCAGAAAAGCAAAAAGATAAGTGGAAGTGCTACACCATAACAAGCTCAAACAAACAAGTGAATGAGAACAGCATGAGAAACCATACTTCTTCAGTGGTTAATAATCTTGATGCCTCATTGCAAGATAGAAACTTCATTGATGTAACAAGGAAAACAGGAAAACCAAGATATGTGCCCACTTCCTTTCTTGAAGTTATAACTAGTATATACATACCTGTTGGAGAAATGTATCCATATTTATCAGATCCAAAATGGCAAACAGAAACAGGCATAATATGTATTGAAGTTTATAACACTCTTCCTCTTTTGTCATTTTTTCTATCAAGAAATTCCAAACTAAATGCACCAATCGAACATGAACAACTCCAAAATAGGGGATAAGATAACACAAGATATCTAATCGAAGTTACGTTTACCTATACAGTCTTTAAACGTGTTCACTTCATTTTGTTCCCCTCTGCATTCTCTTATTCTAGTCTTATAACTTATAAGTAATCTCAAAATATCATTATAAGAATAATACTAATACACAAGAACTCCATTATCATTACAAGTTACAAAGAAAGGACATAAAGTTCTGAAAATATGCCAGAGGGTTCTTTGCTACACCACTGACCAAGTGAACAATATGTAACTATCCAATGTCTATTATTCCTTTCACTCCAAAGTCTTTTTCTTTCATTTTTAACAGAACCCCTTTTTAATAGCAAAAAACCTGAGTGATACATCTAGCAATCTAGCTGCCTGCATCAACAAATGCATAGAGCCTTACAAACATATACAGATAAAGCATTAACCAAACCAATCAATTGACTAGATTAGTTCTCTGAGGGGAAGCTAAACTAAAGAAAGAAGTAAAAATCACTAAGGTGCATGCAACTGGTCTGACATAGTACCTGCAAGTAACCTAATTGTTCCAGCGATCCCATATATAGTCGAACCTTTGGAACTTCCGGAGGGGATATCACCTGGGAGAGAAAAATAAAATTATAATGCCATCATTGGAAAATGGAATAGTTAAAACATGGGGGTGGTCAGATGTTAAACTGGTCTCACACTGACAGAGAAAACATAGATATAAGCTGACAGCAATCCACATACAACTTTGCTCAATTATATCAGCTTTGGTGCACATTTTGATTGTATGCACCCCCGTTTGCATATCTAGGGGTTCAGTTGAGCATATTATCAATTTAAGGTGGCATATTTAGAGCTTATCCCCAATATATGACCCATCATTAAGCAAGTACACCGTACAGGAATTTTCTAGAATTCATAAAACTCAAATGAATGCTTTCATTTTCCATATATGCCAGTTTTACAATGACAACAATGTATCTTCAAAAGAAAGCCAAAATAAACTGAACCACCATATCCATTTACGGTGGCATATTTAGAGCTTATCTTCAATAAATCAGATCAACTATTAGACTGTCACTTACAGTATTTCTCTAGAAATCATTTAACTCAATTGAATGATTTCCTTTTCCCTCTATGTCAGTTTGCCAATAATGTATTATATACCAAAGAAACCCAAAATACAAACGCTTTTTAAGGTACTCATTGTTTCCTATTACATTATCAGATGATGATAACCATTATATCTAGAAAAGGATATAAAAAAGTACTACCATCTTATCAGTTCAACACTTCAAGTCCTTATCAATCAATAATATAAGCCTTCTTTTAACCTCTTATGCTAAGTCAAACACAACAACAGCTTCAAAGAATAAACGACCCCAAGACATACATCCAACGTCTTAAATTTGTGTTCGCTAAATTTCGGCACAATTGACAAGTACTATTGAATTGTATGGATAACCATGCTCCACGAAGTAATATTGCCTAACTTGCTCCAGAAAACATTAAGCTATTGTTTTCCATAATATAAACAGGATTTTCATAATTAGCTGTGTCATTCATAAACTTTTTTCAACAAGCTAAGACACTCACCATAACTACTAGCTACAACTTGTAAACAACAAAGAAACTTAAAACTACT
>JAQRGC012065668.1:0-13496 GCA_028659135.1 Plantago lanceolata
AATTAATTTCCGTATTAAATTGAAATATTGTTAAATTTTAAAGTTTTCGTTTCCACCCAAACCATTTCTACCTCTCTCGAAACTTGCTTGAAATTATTGAATTGTTCTACACATTTGATAAAACTATATTTTATAGTTCTACGTTTTTATCAAACAACTAAATTGTAGTGAAACTTTGTTTCCGATCATTTTATACGTGTAGCACGTTTTTATTAATGTATAATAATTATAATAGTACATTACAACTACTTTGTGTTTCAATTTACAAATTACTGCTACATACTACTTTTTTCAGCAAGTATCACTCTAAAATTGAATGATCATTTTCATATTTCACTTCTCCTCTGTCGGTTTTTACCGACGTGCTCATTAACTAGAAGAACTTTTTAATTTACTTTATTCATATACATTATACATTAAATATGGATTTGTTCATTATTCTAATCTTTTCTTTTATCCATCGGTTACCGACGGGCCAATAACTAGTTAAATTTAATATGATTAATGTGAACTTTCATGAACCGAACTAAATATGCTATTTTTGTAGTAAGTTGTCAAAATTGATTCTGTTCTCTACTCCATGTCAAATCGGACCCAAATTGTCACAACTAATTAATCCACGCCATGTGATTTGTTATGCTTCCTAGCAATCCATGTGTCATGATGTACTACCGTAACCATGTCTTGAAAATTTCGCAATCTTTTTTGCCCACATTTTAAAAGAAGTTTCTCAACAATAATAACACGCGGAGACATGTACTAGCATATTCCACATTAGTGGATTAAAGTTTGACTCATATTTTTGCATTTGAACTCTCCACAAAAAATTCATCCCAGAATATGCCCTAAATATTCCAATCTACCCACCAGATCTAATCCAACGGCTGAGATTTAACCACAAATTTAAGAACAAGGAAATAACTGAGTGGCTTCTGTTACACAAACCATAAAACTAAATGCCGCATATGTGAATATTCCATTGGCATATTATTTTATTCATATTCACACTTCTTTATTTTACCCCACCTATAAATTGCTGACCCGTGAAACTGATGAACGCATCCACAAACAAAACCAACAAACATTCATTGAATCGATCCGTGAGAGAGAGAGTACTGGAAAATGGCAGGAATCGTCGTGGTTTTCGATTTCGACAAGACAATTATCGACCTCGACAGCGATAACTGGGTTGTCGACGAGCTTGGCGCTACCGATTTGTTCAACCAACTTCTCCCTACCATGCCATGGAATCCCCTAATGGTTAGAACTTTTTCTCTTTTTAAATTGCAAGATATCAAAATCTTGACTTTTAGTCCAATGTGCATTGTTACTGCATTATTATTATCCGTGTTACTAAACATGTGATGTTGATTAGCATAACTGCTTATTTATTTCTTAGAGAACCCGTACGGTAATGGCTCGAATATGCATCTGATCTGTCTCTCTGGAAATAAAAAAACAGGACAGGATGATGAAGGAGCTCCATTCGCAGGGGAAAACCATTGAAGATGTGAAAGAGGTTCTAAGAAGAGCACCAATACACCCCAGAATTGTCCCTGCAATCAAATCAGCTTATGCTTTGGGGTAAGTATTTTTATACAAATCTCCATTACTGATCTGTCTGTGATTTTGTAAATTGCGAAAATCAGACGAAAAGAAAGAGCAATGCTGTTGTTCTCACGGGCTAATTACGTGTTTTTGTAACATATTTCAGGTGTGATTTAAGGATACTGAGTGACGCGAACGTGTTCTTTATTGAGACGATTCTTGATCATCTCGGAATCAGGCATTGTTTCACTCATGTTTACTCGAACCCTAGCTACGTCGACGAACAGGAATGCTTGAGAATTTCGCCTTATGTTGATTTTAGTTCATCTCCTCATGGATGTAATCTAACTTCTTGCCCACCTAACATGTGCAAGGTAAAAAAATATATAAAATCAGCATAGCTAGTCTATGAATCCCAATTTTAAAGATAATCCTGTTTTCTCATCTCGTTGTTTGTCGAATACAGGGCATGATTGTTGAGAAGATTCAAGCTTCATTAGAAGGGAAGAAGAGGATTATATACCTCGGAGATGGACAGGGCGACTTCTGCCCGAGTTTGAAGCTCAAAGAAGGTGACTTCATGATGCCCAGAAAGGATTTCCCTGTTTGGGACTTGATATGTAAAAATCGCAGTCTTCTGAAGGCGGAAATCCACGAGTGGACTGATGGTGAAACATTCGAGCGCGTTCTGCTCAAACTTATTGAGAAAATCGGCATACAAGAAAGCATTAACTCCGTCTCGTTGTTATCAGTTGATTGCAAATTCGAGACGATGCAAATGGCGTCTGGTCATGGAACCTTGCCCCAAGTCCTTCGTGTTCACCAGTAGTGTAGTGACAGACCTAAAAAAACATTGTGCTTACGTAAACTAGGACATTGCTAAACAAGGCGTCCATTTCTTTCTGTTTTAATATGTACTTTTATCAGCAGTCCTCAGATTATAACAGGTAATCTTTGAACTGAACATGAGCAAGTTCATTGCAAGGCAAAAAAGTTCGAACCGAGTTACAAAACGTATAACGAAAATTGGACCTATAGAAGAATAATCGTCCAAAACCTGTCTTATGATCAACTTAGGACACACAAAGGTGCGCCTATCATGATCGAGCCACATGATAGGCCCACCTTACAGGACGTAACATTTAAGACCACTTCCCAAGTAACAGGGCAGAAGAGTCTAATGACTCTAATCTTTAATATTAAGGCTGGACTTTATTGTTGTTGTGCCTCTGCTATCTGGAAGTTGAGAAATAAGATGGTTTTTGACAAGGAAACTGTAAGTATCCCGACGTTCTGTTCAGCGGTTGCACAGACTTTAATGCATCGTCTCCGCCTCAACTGTAAGAATGAGAACCGTGCCATTAGGGCTGTCATTGCTTTCCTTAGTCGAATTTGATTTGCTTGACTGGTTGCTTCCTTGGCCAGATAAGATTTAGCTGTGTTGGTTTTGCTCCGTTTTTTTCCTTGTAGGTTCTGCCGGCTGTAAACAATCGAAACACGATGAACAAGTTGATTCGAAGTTGAATCAACCGGAAAGAAACAATTTCATTGATAATCGAAGTGATTACAAACTACAAACAACAAGCAGTGAACTAGTCTGCTTGAAGAAGAAGAAAAGGAGATGAAACATAAAGTAAGTAATCCTAAAGCTACAGGTGGCTTATATACACTTGAGAATGCTAGGGGTAAAATAGTAAAAGCACACCTAACGGCTACTTAAGAGTACAGTTGTATAAGCTTTGGGTACAAGTATAAGAGTTGCTACTTTAACTATTACAACTTTATAAGAGTAGTAGCACTTCTTCTCTTGAGGAGATAATCTTCACAAATTCAGCTCTTCTTCTGTTTATCAGCATCTGGATCCTTACAGCCCCCCTCAATCGAAATGTGGATGTTCTTCAGGTTGAGATTGGCAAAGAACTTCTTGAATAAAACTCCAGCAAGAGGCTTTGTGAGTATATCTGCAGTCTGATAATCATTCTTAATGTGAAACAGTTTGATCACATTAGATTTTATCTTGTCTCTGATAAGATGGCAATCAAGTTCTATGTGCTTAGTGCGCTGGTGTTATACAGGGTTGTGAGCAAGATAATATGCAGAGAGACTATCAGTATATAATAAAGCAGGTTGAGGATGTGAAATTCGAAATTCAGAAAGGATATAAAACAGCCATTGGATTTCACAAGTTGTTGTAGATGCAGCTTTGTATTCAGCTTCAACACTGCTTCTGCTTATCACCTGTTGCTTCTTAGATTTCCATGACACAAGGGAATCACCAAGAAAAATCGCATATCCTGTAATGCACCGTCTTGTATCTTTACAACCTGCCCAATCTGAGTCTAAAAAGGCTTTAAGATGTAAAGCTGAAGTAGCACTGTAAAAAACACCAAGTCCAGGTTCCAGTTTTATGTATCTGAGAACCCTGTGAGCTAGCTCAAAATGAGCATTAGAAGGTCTAGACATAAACTGACTTAAGAGTTGAACAACAAAGCATATATCAGGCCTTGTGATAGTGAGATAGAGAAGTTTACCAACCAAACTTTTGTACATTTGAGCATCTTGTAAGGTGATCCCATCATCCTTACCAAGTCTATGTTTTGAGTCCATTGGTGTATTGACTGGTTTACAATCCAGAAAACCCGTGTCACTGAGTAAATCAAGAGTAATTTTCCTTTGAGATACACAAATACCTTTTGAAGACCTTGCAACCTCAAGTCCAAGAATGTACTTAAGCTCCCCTAAGTCTTTTATAGTGAATTCTGTGTGCAGATATTGTTTTACAGCATTGATTTCTGCCATAGAATTTCCTGCAAGGATTATGTCATCAACATATACTAATAAAATAGTTATGCTATTACCAGTTACTTTGGTAAAAAGAGAGATATCAACAACAGATTGTTGATAACCAAAATGCATAAGGGAGTTGGTTAACTTGTTGAACCATTGTCTAGAAGCTTGCTTCAGACCATATAAACTCTTGATTAACCTGCACACTCTTGTATCATTGTTAGTACAATAACCCTTTGGGGGTTTCATATAAACCTCTTCCTCCAAATCACCATGAAGGAAGGCATTATTCACATCCAACTGATGTAGGAACCAATTCTTTACAGTAGCAACAACAAGTAATAATTTAACAATAGTAAGTTTTATCACAGGGCTAAAAGTATCAAAATAATCTATACCTTCTTGTTGTGTGTAGCCTTGTGCTACCAACCTTGCTTTATACCTTTCAAGTGTTCCATCAGCTTTAAATTTTGCCTTGTAGACCCATTTGGATCCTATACAGTGTTTCCCAGCTGGCAACTCAACCATTTCCCATGTGTTATTCTTTTCTAATGCTTGTATTTCTGCAGTCATGGTTTCTTGCCATTCTTTGTACTTACTAGCCTCTTTGTAATTTTTAGGCTCATGTACACATGTAATGGCTGCAACAAAGCACCTGTGCTCATCAGAAAGATTGTCAGTGAAAATATACTTCACAATGGGATAATTAGAATTGCTACTGTTATAAGCAACATTAGCATGTCTTAAAGACTGAGGTAAATCCAGTTCATAAACTTGCAGGTGAGATGCAAGTCTTCTATTTCTCACTGGTCTTCCTGCAACATCATCATCCTCATGTTCCTCTTGACTAGTAGCAGACCTGTCATTGTTAGTTCCAGAAACAGTAGATGAAGTAGAAATTTCAGTAGCACTTGACTCTGTACTATTATCCTCAGGTTGTTCTGAAGAAACTGGAGTGTTATCACTCTGTCCTGTAAAATTCAGCTCTTCATTATTGTCAACATCTTGCATTTCAGAAAGCTCCTGTGTATCCAGGAAGTTTTCAGGAGTAACAAAATGATCATAGGAAAACAAGTTCTCATAATCATCATCAATCTTGTCATTTTCATCAGAGAAAATGATATCTTTGGTGCTTAAGAAATCATTTTCCTTGAAAGGAAAAATTTCTTCATAAAACATGACATGTCTTGACACAAACACTTGTCTTGTATCT
Source organism: Plantago lanceolata (assembly GCA_028659135.1). Taxonomy (NCBI): domain Eukaryota; kingdom Viridiplantae; phylum Streptophyta; class Magnoliopsida; order Lamiales; family Plantaginaceae; genus Plantago; species Plantago lanceolata. The sequence continues at coordinate 5,549 of JAQRGC012065668.1, forward strand.
ATGTCAAGTACTCTGTATCCTTTAGTGCCAAGAGGATATCCTATGAAAACTCATTTTTGTACTCTTTTATCAAACTTATTTCTTCCTGCAGGATTAGTTGAAACAAAACATAGAGAACCAAAAACCTTGAAATGATCATAAGTAGGTCTTTGTTTATATAATAACTCATAAGGAGTTTTATTATCCAAAACAACAATAGGCAACATGTTAAGAATATGAGCAGCAGTAAGGACACAATCTGACCAATATTCAATTGGTATGTGTGACTGAAAAAGTAGAGATCTGGCAACCTGCAAAAGAGACTGATGTTTTCTTTCTACTCTCCCATTTTGTTGAGGAGTATAAGAACAACTTGTTTGATGAAGAATACCAGTCTTCTTATAAAAATCATGCATAATGAACTCACCTCCATTATCAGTTCTTATGCATTTCACTTTGGATGAAAACTGAGTAGAAACCATAGTGCAGAACATTTCAACAAGAGATCTAGTTTCAGATTTAGTTTTCATCATATAAACCCATGTACAACGAGAATAATCATCAACAACAGTTAAAAAATACTTAAAACCATTGTGAGAAGCATGCATAAAAGGTCCCCAGATATCCATGTGTACAAGTTCAAAGATAGCAGTAGCATTAGAATCAGATAAGGAAAATTTCAACTTCTTCTGCTTGCTAAAATGACATACATCACAAACAACTTTGGCTTTATCATGAGTCAAGTTCAAACCAGATACATGAACAAGTTTTGAATAAGGAACATGTCCCAATCTTGCATGCCACAAAACAGTATTATCTGAATGACTAGAAGCAACATTTACAATTGAACAAGAAACATTTTCAGAGACAGAAACAAGATTTGCAGAACAAGCATTGTGAGTGATGTTCAGTCTGTAAAGACCATTAAGTAACTCAGCACAACCAATTGTTTGATGGGTTCGCACATCCTGCAAAACACAAGCAGAGGCAACAAAATTTACCTTAACTGTCCCAGCTCTTGTGAGATGAGACACAGATAACAATTTAAAGCTGAAAGTAGGCACATAAAGCACATCTTCCAAAAACAATTGATCAGATAACTTAACTATTCTTATAAGCACACTTTGCACTATCATAGCATTTGGCAATTTAATATTCACACATGAAGGTCTAGGAGTATCAGTATAAAGACTTTTATCACAAATCATGTGATCACTAGCCCCAGTGTCAATAATCCAATATGCCTGACTTGAAGCTAAAGCAGAAAGAGCAAATGTACCTGCATAGGCATCTGACTGTGGAACACCAGAAGAAGGAACAGAAATGGCCACAGCAGCATGATGAGAAGAAGATGCCTTCTGTTTCTGTGCCTTGGCAAATTTGAGGAACTAGTTGTACATTTCAGGACTGGCCAACTCATCCTCTTGATCACTGTCTTCAGCATCATCTTCATTACCATCCAGAGTAATTGCAGCTGCATTAGCACTAGCCTTGCCCTTGTAAGTTGACTGACCACCTCCAGTATTTCTCTTGTTACCTTTTGGACCCTTCCAGTTGGGTGGATAACCATTTTTCTCATAACACCGGTCAGATGTATGACCATTCATTTTGCAGTACGTGCAGTACAGAGGCCTTTTGTGCTCTGGCTTGTTATAGTACTTTTGAGAAGCATGAGCTTGTCTAGGCATCATCATGTCAAAACTTGTCAACATTGCAGCAGCCTCCATGTCAGTACTAGTAGAATTGTGCAACTGCCTCTGACTCTCTTCTTGAATTACCAAATTATACACATCAGATAACTTTGCATCAGGAGAAGTTAACATGACATGACTTCTCAAGCTACTGTAGGAATCATTTAGCCCAACTAAAAACTTCAGAACAGCATCAGATTGTTGCATCTTAGAGACTTTAGCAGCAACATTACATGTACACAAACCACAAGAACACTGAGGTAAAGGCCTGAAATTCACAAACTCATCCCAAAGAGTTTTGAAGCCATTGTAATACACAGTGACAGACTTATTCCCCTGACTATAAACCTGCAACAACTTTTCCACATGAAGAACCCTTGTACCATCAGTTTTAGTATATCTAGCCTTCAGATCCTCCCAAATCTCCTTTGCAGTTTCCAAATACAGCAAGGAATTCCGAATCTCCTTAGACACAACATTCAATAACCATGATAAAACCAAACAGTTGGCCCTATCCCAAGCAACCTTATCAACCTCCTCTGCTGTCTCAGCAGGTTTCACCAGTTTACCATTGACAAATCCAAACTTATTCTTAATGATCAACTGATTCTTAAAATCGTGACTCCAACCAACATAGTCAGTGCCATCAAACAATTCAGTAACAATCTTAGTACCCACACCATCTCCTGGATGTATATAGTAAGGAGAAGCACTATCCTCAGTCGGATTCACTCTCGTCGCATAAACAGAAGAATTCACCATTGTTGCAAAACTAGGGTTTCGCAGAAAATTGGGGAAAACTCAACAAGATATTCAACAACGAAAAATCAAACGAAAAACAAGCACCGGTAACCGACCAGAAGTCGATTAACCCAAGCAGAGACGCAAAAATCAAACCAGAAGCTTGAAACAAACACCGAACAAGTACGGCAACAACAAACGCGGAAGTAAACAAAACAGGATCGAAATTGAATCAGTAAGATTCACGACGATGATACCATGTAAACAATCGAAACACGATGAACAAGTTGATTCGAAGTTGAATCAGCCGGAAAGAAACAATTTCATTGATAATCGAAGTGATTACAAACTACAAACAACAAGCAGTGAACTAGTCTGCTTGAAGAAGAAGAAAAGGAGATGAAAAATAAAGTAAGTAATCCTAAAGCTACATGTGGCTTATATACACTTGAGAATGCTAGGGGTAAAATAGTAAAAGCACACCCAACGGCTACTTAAGAGTACAACTGTATAAGCTTTGGGTACAAGTATAGGAGTTGCTAGTTTAACTATTACAACTTTATAAGAGTAGTAGCACTTCTTCTCTTGAGGAGATAATCTTCACAAATTCAGCTCTTCTTGTGTTTATCAGCATCTGGATCCTTACAGGCTCTGCTATTCTTACTGGACTGAGTAGTTGTGCTTTGATTTTCTGGATCAAATAACCACCCTGGATGGCTGGATCGACTTGAGAATGTCTTTTCTCAGTCGCCTTGTATGGTGTTGTGGTCTTAAGTTACGTATGAACTAGGTGCGTTTTGTCTCTACCGTCGGTCAACCATTACAGGCTGAAAAGTGAAAACCATGACAATCTGTGAAGTCACAACGATATCTTTCTCTCTAATGATTTAGAAGAAAGGTCATGATCCTGAAATCATTGCGTTGGAAACTGATGGAGTTTGAAGCCACACGCTTTGTTTGGATCACAGGTTACCTGGAGCCTGAATGGCTTGGATAAATTGCAGATACTTTGTGATTTAAAGTGATGTAGATCATAGTTTATACTAGAGTGTACTAGCTTGTTTTACAGGTTCTCTTTCACTAGTTGTTACTCTGACTAGCTAGCTTGGGGTTTTCATTTGTCTTGAAGTAGCTGAAAAATTGTATAGCTAATATTGGGATATGCCCCTCTCACTCTTATACTTAATTATCGGGCTTAATTGATTTACTTTTTTTTTTTTTGAGCAAACCATAATTTTATATATACATCAGAAAGTTACAACAGAGGAGGTACAACCGTGCTGGTTTCCCGAACTGGTACAACACGCGGAAACTTATTACACACATCATTTGCAGAAAAGTAGCTAACCAAACCAGGGGTTCATCCTAGACCAAAAGTGAAGTAGAAACAGGGTACGAAAAAACAGTGGAGTGAACGAGCTGGTTGTTAGCCACGCCAATTAGACCACTGCCTAACTTGGCCAAAATATCCGCAGAACCATTGCATTGCATATACACAAAACACACTTGCCAGTCCTCTAGTTGTTCCAGCAGCCTTCTGAAAGTGTCGGAAAGTTGATATTTTGATAGATGTTGTGAGAATATCTAACAGAACACCATTGCACAGTTTCTGGCACTTATGTACTTAAAGAGATCTTGCTTATGAAGGGAAATAAGAAGATCTTCTGTTGTGTCTGGAAAGAAGAGAAGGCAGTTGTACTCCCTTGGGCAACAAGTCGAGATCTTCTCTGATTTACTAGAGGAAGACTTCCAAGAGTTTACCTTGTTGAAGACTATAAAAGCTTGTGGAAGTTGAGTCTCAAAACACAACACGCAGAAGACTTAGAGCATTATTCAGATTCAGATCTCACAAAGTGTTCTGCTTTACACAAGTTTATTTCTTTTCTTAGAGATAGGAATTAAGGACTTCTAGTTCTTAACTAGTCTAGGTCAGAAAAGGTGGTGTTTACATCATTATTCTTGTGTTTTCCGATTGATAGATTCATCCATAAGGTTGTAATAACTTTCTGGAATCTATTGATTTATACCTTGAGTATTATTTCATATACTCAAGAAAAACTCTGTGTTATTTAATTTTCCGTTGTTTACTCTATTTTGAGCTAGTGTTGTGGGGATTGTTATCTAAACAAGTCACAGAACATTACTCTCTGTCTCAAATCTAGTTCAAGTTAGATCCTTAAGTTATTTCAATTGGCATCACGAGCGGGTTACTCTTTCAGTGAGTAATTGGACTTGATACTGAGATGGAATCTAGTCATCATGCAAACCCAAACTTTAGTAGGTTGCTCGTCCTTGATGGCTCAAACTATGCCTACTGGATGACCCGTATGCGCACCTATCTCAAATCAATTGATGTAGGTGTGTGGGAAGATTGTCAGAAACACTATGTACACCCTCACACAACTGATAGTGCTGGTGATAAGATCCCTAACAAGGAACTTACTCCAGAAGAAGCAAAAGCTGGCACTTTCAATGAAAAATCCCTCAATGCTATCTCAAAAAAAGAAAAGGGTTAGTTTAGGAATAGGAGTAGAGTAGGTTATATTTGCCGTTAAAAAAAAAAGGTTCTCATACATGTTATAAACGTCCAAACAAACAAAGGCCCAAAGATTTTAGGTCCCAGTTTTAATCAAAATCGAAGAAACCCAAAATTTTCAAAACTGATCAACATCGGGGTTGTTGGATTCCGGCATGTTTTTCGGCCATCACCCTTGCTCTAGCTCATCCTCATTATCATTCTATTGATGTGGTTGAGATTCGAAGAAGTTTTAAGCACTAAAACTTAAAACCTCCATTAATGGAGTTTCAAACTTTTCAAGCTTTTACTTATTTGAAACCTAATAGCTCCAAGCTTATGAGGAAGATAGAGAAGGGAAGAGAGCATAGAGGAGAAGTAGGTGAGGAGAGGAGAAGGCGGAGCTTGGCTCCGGTCTGAGCCAAGCTCCGGCCAACTGTATGTTCGCTGTTCAGCGGACGGGAGAAGAAGACGTACTATCTTCTTCTTCTTATCTTTCCTCTTTAATCCTGTTACCTTTTTTCTTTTTAATAAAATCAAATTTTACAAAAATCAAAATAAAAGGTAAATCTGAAAATATTACCTTTTTTTTTCGTTAAGAGCGTGTTTGGAGTGAACGTAATGAACAGTGGCTTATAAGCAAGCCAACTAAATTTATGCTTTTTTGAAGTTTTTATAAATATTAAATGAAAAGGGGTAGTTTTTTATTGATGGTGCTCTAGTAGGGGAGGTTTTTGTAAGCTTGAAGCTCCGGTTAAAATTATTTTTAGTTTTTTTTTAAAATTTGTTATTATCATTTTCAAAATAATAAGATTGTGGGATTTATTATGCAATAAAATTTGAGACAATTTTGAACTGTATGAAAGTGGATTAATTTTGAATTATTTAGTGTCAATATTAAAATGTGTTGAGGTAAATATGTAATAAACTAAAAGTTAAGGTGTTTGGTCAACACCAAAATCTGATAATTGACCAAGGGCAAAAATGTATTTTCTTACTTTTAATTCGCCAAAAGTCAACGTCGTGGGCCTATATGTAATTCAAATCGACTAATAGAGTGATATCTGTAAATGTGGAATTAAGAGGGTGAAATCCGTAATAAAAACATTTAAGAGGGGTATTATATGTAAAGTACACTAAACTTAAAAAAAATTAATGAAGAGCGGCTCTTGTTTCAATTTGAACATCAAATCAACAAGTTGCGTGTTTTATCAGGCTATCCTTAGGCATTTGTAAAAAAATTGATTCTGTTGGCGTCAATTGAGAAAGGGGGTGATTTATTATCTTTCTATTTGAATTTTGTGGACTTCCATGTTTTGGTTAAAAAGCTGCCATTACACATATTCATAAGTCTATAGGGACTATAATTGGGAAAGCTTTGGGCGAATTATTGATGTTGAGCCTTTTGTTGATTTGCACTAAGGTCATCTACACTTGGAATCATGTAAACTTGTTTACCAGTGGGTATCCAATCTTCGCTCTTGCTTTACGTCTTGGGGCTCATATGTTAAGTAACTGCCCACTTGTGAGGGAGGCGAGTCTCATTATATTCATATTGCTTTGTAGTCAAGACGGAATTAGATTTTGATTGTTGGGGGTTTGCCCCAAATATAAGAGTGGAGAGTGAAGAGCTTCTTATTACTTGAGAGCTCCTTTGAGTGTGGAGTATTGAATCATGTTGAATGAATATAATAAGGGTACGTGACCCCTATTTATAGGAGTAACTCATGTACTAGGCCTTTTGGGTGATTGACAAGTGTCTGTCTCAAATTAAAGCTAGCAAAAGACAAGGTTCATGGACCTTTATTGGTGATGCAAAGATTTTTTGTTGTTTTGAGGTCGTGCAAAGTCAGGATCTTCTGAATTGCTTGCAAATGGTGTCCAATATTCTACCTTACTTCACGTCTTGGGGCTCATATAGTCAGTATATGCGCACTTGGAAGAGAGGGGGTGAGTCTCTTTATATCCATCTTGCCAAAGTGTCAAGACAGACTAAGACTTTACTTGTTGGTGATGACGATATATTTTATAACATTTTATGCCGTCTTTTGTGCTTTATTTCACCATCTTTACTATCCTCTCGTATGCATTTTCATATGTTTTAGTTAGTTTTAGTTAGAATAGTGTCACGGGTGCTTTTGTCTCGTATTTTGCAGTTTTTAGGTAAAAAACATGGAAATCGTGGTTTTGGACGTTTTGCACGCGCGTAGAGGAAATAGCCGACGCCGTTTTGCTAGCCGTATGGATTCTGGTGAGCCCCGAATTGAAGATCAAACTTATTTGAAGTCTAAAGGACCATGTGGACGAATTTGGAGCGAATTGGAGCAAGTTGAATTTTATGCAAACGGAACCCCGAGTCATCGACCCAGGCGACCCGCCCGGGATCTGGGGCGAACCACGTGGGCCTGTCTCCTGCAGACCCACTTATTTTCTTATATATAGAAGTTCCAAAATTCGAATTTTCATACTCTCTTTCACAATTTGACTTTGCAAGAACCCGAGAGCTTGTTCTAGGTTATTTTAGTTTGTTATTAATTTGAGACATCGATTTATTCTATTACTTTGAAGACTTCCTTGGATTATTTGGCTGTGATATTCGACACATTGATTGACAACCCTTGCGGTAACTCTTGTGTCTCGACATCCTTTGAATCTCTCTGTTTAATCATGATGTCATATAGCTTGAGCATGAGTATCTAAATCAATTGTTGGTGGTAGTATGGATTTTTATGCTAGGGTTTAAGGTTGCATGTTATGATTAGGGCCGGTTCGAGATAGTAGTTGTTCTTGATACGTGTGGTTAACTATTTTCTTTGAATAATAGCATGCTAGAGCAGGTCTGGCCACTACAAGAATTTAGCTTTTTACCGACGGATACCATCCGTCGGTAAGTATGGGGCCGATCCGTCGGTAAAATATTACCGACGGATAACAGCCCGTCGGTACGTTATCCGTCGGTAACGTGTTTCCCGACGGGTATAATCCGTCGCTAAATTTAGCGACGGATTATACCGACGGAAGG
>JAQRGC012066118.1:0-12435 GCA_028659135.1 Plantago lanceolata
GTTAGTTTCCACATTTGATAGTATTAGTTTACTACAAATGAGTTTTTTGTGTTAATTTAATTATTTTACAATTGGTTTCAGCACAAAATATAGTTAGTTTCAACTGAAAAATAAAATATAAGTTAGTTTCAGGACTCTAATAGTTAGTTTCGGGCGTAAATACTTAGTTTCGCACGAATATGACTAGAAATAGCATTTGGATTTCAAATTGAACATTAAATTTACTTGAACTTAATTTTTGAAATCCATTAGTATGCGTGTGGATTTCAAATTGATTATTAAATTTAGTTGAGCTTACTTTTTTAAGTCCACTTAATTAGATTTTAGGGCACCAAATAATAGAATGAACTTTTTTTGTAATAGTTATTTAAAGTAACATTTTTTTTATAAGAATTACCCAAAGTGATTTATATATATAATTCACCCTTGGGATAAAATTAAATGTTAGTCGGAGACTCACCAAGTCTCGTGACTCTTTGCCAAGTCCCAACCCGTACTTGAAAGGCATCCGTGTTTCATGTGAAGTCCATCTGACATTTATGTACTTCATACTTTCTTCATTTAATTCTTACCCTCTCCTATACGCGGTTCGTTCTTCATTATAAACTTCTGTTGTTTACCCTCATTTCGTTCTAGCCACTACTTGTTCAGCTTCTACTCTTCATGTAATATCTCTTTCAAACTCTTTCTTTCGCGCTTCTTTCGTTCATCAAAAAACGTACCCCGTACACTTCAAAACATGACCGTAATCAAGACATTCTCGGTTCTCTCTATTATCCTTGTGTTGTTTACGACCTCTAATGCTCTCCGTCCCTATCACTGTAAGTGCATACGCAAGAATGACATCCTGACTTTCTATAAACATATTTTCTTGTTTCTTTTTTTCTTTATAATACTTACTCTTTTTTTTTTTCCAGTTACAATTCATCGCAAGGTCACTCAGGATAGTGACGAGAAGCATAAGACTATTAAGGTATGAAATCAATGAAATGTGTCGTTTAATTTTTATATGTTCTGAATTTCATAGATAGACATTTATTTTTACGGGCCTAACAAAATTGGGGTTGGGCTTCAATAATGAGGAATTCGAATTTCACATACTTGGGCCTCCAATGCTGGCTTAATTAGTCTTGCTAGCTTCTCCCTTTAATTATTCCACTCTTTGATTCAAATGTAAAAGTTTCCTGAATTCATGTGTTTCCCTCAGGGAGGGGAAATAGGAATGGAGATGTATCCAAGGGGATCGAGCCTGCCCGATTGTGCACACGCATGTGGATCTTGTGTGCCCTGCAGGAGGGTTATGGTCAGTTACACAACGTGCTTCGTGGAGTCTTGCCCCGTCGTCTATCGTTGTATGTGCAGAGGAATATTTTACCATGTCCCATCCAACTAATGCAAAATGCACACGAGTGGTTGATTGCAACTTAAGAATCTTCATGATTTATGAACTCAATCTTCGTTGTGGAATAATAAATGGAGCATTCTTTGTTTTTGGGTACTACGGTAATACTTTGCTATCTAGACTATTGGCAGGTTAAGATGGTTAAGAAATGTTGCAATTGGCTTTAGGCTCCATTCAAATATGTGTAAATACCAAATGCATTTTTGTGTTTTGAGTCCTTAATTAATTTTCTTGCTACTTTGGAATTGTGACTTTTGTTAAGCACTCTGCTCAATTCTAACATTACATTTTCACATGGGATGATGCACATCTAACTAAGAAGGGACATTCATAGTCGTAATTTCTAAAGTGATGTGGTCGATTTTTATTCAGTGCTAATTTCATAATTTATTCATTAATATAATAATCCACATGAGGAAATTATTATGTGAATCGAATTCATGAGATTTTGATAGAACTTATAATTTTAAATATCCCCACATCTTCGACCGTTATGTATAACACACACTACTTAATTATATTTACGTGCCATTTTAACAAACTATTTACATATTAATAATGTCAAAAATCTTCATTACAAAAAGCTAAAGTCTCATAAAAGACTGACTTTCCTAATACATTAGAAAAGTCACCTTTTTATAGCTAGTTTTATGGTTAAAAATGGTTTTTAAATAAACTGGTTAATTTAAAAAACCTAACTTTTCTAATGTATTAGGAAAGTCAGTTTCTTATAATACTTACTCTTATAAAAAAGCGTCATTTTAGGTGGAATACCAGAAATAGCCTTCTCTTATCTCTCTAAGCATATTTACTATACATAGGAAGATAGGATTAGATCCCTAAAATTTAGCTAGAAATATTCCCTTCCTTTACGTTATACAACTAATGCATTTCATTTTTGTTTTTAGCAACTAAGTCATACATAATTTACAAAAGTGGTACATGATTCCTATCATAAGTGTGTACATGTTTTAATATTTATATGGTACTACTAGATTTTTTAATCATGGTACATAATTCTTATAAGTGTATTTATTTTTCTAATGAGTTACATTGCTTATCAATCATGGCACATGAATTATATATGAAAGTAAAACATGCAATCTATACCTGATTCTTGAGCAAATGCTACATGAGTGTAGAACAAAAACATGTATCATGAATCGCAAATATAATACATGAATTATAGAATATGGTACATGATTTATGTGATCGACAATTTTGGTACATGATTTTGACGCAATGATGCATGATGCCTCAACAAACTGTAATACATGTTTTCATAACGTCCATGATTTTGTAATAATTATGCAAGAGCCCGTTAGGTACATGCTTTGGACTTCGGACCAATTATACATCTATATTCAACAATGGTAAAGAAAAAAAATTTATCTAAATCCAGAAAAAGAAAATGATTTATTATGCCTTAATTCGGAACTAAATAGCGTGAAATTGATCTAGTTAATGAGGGAAGGAGTTGCTAAATTTAGGTTTAAGAAAATGTCAAATGTGAAAAGTACTTACCAAATTAACTTGAGAAATATCCAAAGGGAATCTAAATATGGGATGAAGAATATTAAAAAGAAACGTTACTGGAGGTTGAAGGGTAATATGGTCCTCGAACAGGTATCACTATGTAAATTGAATCTCAATTTAGCACTTAAATGTAATATAGATGGCTTTATTGTATTTATGATTTAAGAAAGAATATTGATGTCATCATATTGTAATATAAATCCAAAAACATCACCAGGATGTAATTTTCCTTAACATATTTATACCCACAAAGCCATAAGATCTATACAATTGATGATGGATTGGATGTAGTAGTTCAAACTTTAAAGTAAAGACAAATCTAGGATATCGACTTTTTTTTTTTGGAAACGACAAAGAATTTTATTACGATCATAACCAATATAATTACAAATTAACAATGTTGCATAAGCAATGCAACCAACAACAAAAATGGAGGGGTACCTTCCCAAGGATATTGTCGCGTTAACAAGGGCAAACCGCACCAATGTTATGTTTGTAACAAACCAAGACCACCCCATCGTCTAGCGTGTCTACTTTACTAGCAAGGGGCCAAGAGTAGGGGGTGACGAGTATAAGGAATCACTCTAGTCAAGGCCAAAAAGAATGGATTCCTGTGGCAAGTTCAGAGAACAAAGCTAAGAAACGAAAGGGTTAGCACTCCAATCGGATCACAAAACAATAGGCCAAGTGATGAGAAAACTACACCGTAGGATAGGCCAAAAAACACTACCAAACACCCCAACCCACGTGCTCCCTTTAAAACCCAAACCAACCTTACCTTTATCTTTAACAAATTCATTTTCTTCTGTAACACAGCGAACAAGTTCAGTAGCATTTCCAATTTTAACTCCAGCAAATCAAAGGGTGCAATAGCCAATCATGGATTTTTATACCCACTCTGCAGCTCACCTTTCGCCTTTAACCAATTCCACAAGCACATCTTCACCTGATCGGCAACTTCATCCACTGATTGAACATCAGAACTGAAGAATCTTTTATTTCTCTCCTTCCGAATTCCCCATATAGCAGTTTGTATTAAGCAAGCTTTTCGTTTCATAGTCAGATTCGATCCCGACAGGGACGTTCCATGTATTAGGTGGATCAAAGAGGAACATGGGGTTCATCGTCACCCCCACCCAGTCCGATAACAACCTCCAGACAGCAGCTGAAAATTTGCAACACCTGAAAAGGTGGTCACCGGTTTCTTCCTCATCCCATCATAGTTTACAAAGACTGCAGACTTGAGGGTCAACAATGTTTCGTTTCTTCAGATTATCAAGAGTCGGATCCTATTCCAAGCAACTTTCCAAACGAATCCATTCATCTTTAGTGGTAAAGAGTACTGAACCCAAACCTTATTGTTCCAGTGCAGCAGCGGTATATTCAGGAGAGTGGTACTGTCCAGAGACTTCAGCTCCAGCAACATCATGTAGCCATTTTTTGCAGAATACAAACTTTCACTTCTTGTAGTCCAACACTGGTTAGCATCCAAAGATGTTGCAAAATTGGATGTACTGCAAAACACAGAGAGTTCATTAACCATAGCAAGCTCCCAAGTTGAAAGTTCCCTGAACCAATTCCAAACAATTCCAGAACCTAATCGGTTAGCAATAGTACAAGATTTAACATTTTCCAAAGCATACAACCTAGGAAAAAGACTCTTTAACCAAAACACCCTTGCCCAACCAATGTTCACACCAAAAACTAGTGCCACTACCCCTCCCCACCCTTTTACAAATGTTATTAAATAACCAAGGGGCTAGAGCAACTTTCACAATGATATTCTTCCACCAGGAGGACCACAAAAAACAACAAGACTTACCCTGTTTGATTCTAATTAGATTATCCCGAAAATTCCCATATTTCGAATTAAGAACTTTTACCCAAAGCCCCTCCACATTATTCACCAAGCCCCACACCCATTTCTCTCAAAGAGACAAATTAAATAATGACAAATCTTTAACCCCCAACCCACCTTGTTCTTTAGACAAACAAACTGAAAGAAACTAAGGATCTAACTTGGACTATAAATACTAGACAGAACGCTGGTGTTGATGAAGATGTTTATCGAACACTCTGCAAAACACGTGAATCCAGAATTGTGTGATGAACAGTAAATTGCAGCAGAATAATAAATAACACACAAAATTTTCTCAAGTAATATCACTATTACTTGAGGTAAGTCGAAGCTAAATAACTAGATTGAATCTCACTGAGAATGTTACAAGAACGTATAAGAGAATCAAACTAATCAAAACACAAGGATGATGGTGCGAGCACCAACTAATCTAACCTAGACTAGTTAAGAACCAAAGTTCTTCCTATCTCTATGTAAGAAATAAACTTGTGTAAAACAGAGAAATCCAGAGAGATGTCTTCTTCAAAGCTTCAAGGGTTTCTCCGTATGTGTGTGTAGATTGGTGCTCGATTCCTTGAGTTTATATAGGCAGAGGCTTGGGCACTCCTTTGAAAATCTTCCTTCTTAAATTCATGGAGATATGATATTCTTCCGTCCAGGGAATGATCTCCACGAATTTCCAATCTTCAGAAGATATTCTTCCTGTACATTCCATTTCAGAAAGATATCTTTCCTTCTTCAAAAATTTCTTACTTCGCATTTACTCTTCTTTGTATCTTCTCTTCAATACTCCAATTATATTCCTACACATCACAATAATACCAAAAACGTGGAGCTAATCAATTTTGTCAAGTAAAACATAATACTAATCATACGCTAAGTGTGTAGGAACAGTGCAATGGTGTTCAGTTCGATGTTTCCACGACATCATACTAAACACCGTATTCCTAACAATTTCAATCTCCCCCTTTTTGCTTTTATCTTTACAAAATAAAACCTGTAAGAACTTGTAAAGTTGATCAGCAGTAAATTCATACTTCATACAAAATTACCATGCATAGCGACAGTACCATGCATAGAGACATATCTAACATGTTCCCACTTTTTGCCTTTTCTTCACAAAAACTACACCTGGCCTCGGCAGAGGTTTGTTATGTGTGAACTCAAGACTAGTGCAAACAGAAAGATAGAAAGAGAAAGATGATTATCTCCCCCTTAATGATGTGTCTTATGATCATGCAAGAATCTAACTAGTGAAAGACTAAAAGATATGTGTTAGTGAATGTCACCAGAGATAAAACATCAAGGAAACACTTCCCATCATGTTGTTTGTTCAGAATAATGCAGTGAATGAACAAATCCTGGTAGAATGAGAAATCAAACAAAAAGTTTAGTAGCCAGTGGTAGTATCTCCCCCTCTTTGTGAAGAAATGTGCTCTTCCAATAGAGCTAGATGCGGCTTGAGCGTCTCCAGCTCTTGTTCCATAGCCCAACTTGTTATTTTACCATTATCATTTCAAGACAGCTCCCCCTTCAGATCGAATCTCCACTTAATCAGGTCCTTCTTAAATTTTTTTGAAGGATGCGTAGGTGTTGTATCCGATGTTATGTCCACACCAAGGTTAAAACAATGACCAGAAACAACATATTCTTTCTCCATTAGGAAGTCTTCTTTATCATTAATATCAGCAACATCATATCCTCATCTTCGTATCCTTCATCCATAGGAATTTACAGATCTGCAGACTCTTCTCAAATTACCAGCACAAGATACGTAAGAGTCACTCCCCCTCAATTGTCTCATCCACACTTTCAACAACCTTGGTTTCAGGTTCAGTTGTATTAACCTCATCATCAGAAATAGAAAGTGTGCCCAAGGCAAATTTCTCAAGAGGTTTTTGATGAATTAGGTTTTTCCAGGACTGTGGTGTTCAGGTAGATCTTTCGGGAACATTTAACTGATCACTGTGCGGAGTCACTTGAACTTCCACTGGAGAGGAGTAGATGGAGGTTACTATAGTGGAGAGGAGATGAAGGATTCAGGATTGACATGGGAATAGGATTCGGGGCTTAGGGTTTTAGAAACAGAGATATATCAAGTAACTGTGGGATAATGGTGTTTGAGGTTGTTTGAGAGGATGTAAGTAGGGTCTTAAGGTTGAGTGCGATGGAAGGCTTGTGTTCACCTTTATCAGGACTCTTAAAGGATTTCAAAAGATATTCTCGGAGATTTGGTATGATCCTGTAAAATAGACAATATAATCACATACCAAAATACACAAATCAAAATATCTTAGGGTTAGCAACTGATACACAGAATAACTTTGAAAAACTATCAATGGAGGACTCTCTTTATTTAAGAAAACCCGTATCACAAGATTTTCAGCAAAAAGAGCAAATACGGAACTCCCCCTAAATGAGATCCCAAAATGAATTCAACTCACTCTCCCCCTTAAACACAACTTGTACCCAACAGACTCCCATGCAAACACATAATCACACAAAGAACTTAATACACAATCACTTATGATTTAGTCTACGAGGTGTTGAGTAATGATGTTCCACAAACACTTTGGGCAACACAAGTCTTGTATCAGAAAACCAGTTGGAATTTTAAGTCTGGAGTAAGTCTCATGAAAATCAGTCTTTCCTGAATATTAGGAAAATCAACATTTTAATTAGTATAAACTAGAAGAGTGTATTCAACACTTTAATGGAAAAAGCTGACTTTCCTAATGTTATAGGAAAATCAGCTTTTCCTGAGACTTTAACTTAAGTCTGTGGTCTCAAGTAGCAACATATATTTTTTTATTAATTTTCATCAGGTCCACCTTGGGCTTTGTAACAAATCCCATTGTTCATTAGGCGTGGCCTTGACACCAAAAAAGGCGATTCAGTGTAGTCTTAGAGAATCTGATCTTACTCATTTGAGAAGATTTGGGCCAAGGAAACCGCACAACCCAGGAATCCAAAGCTTTCCAATGAGAGTCTTGTCTTCATTTGATCAAGTTCCTGCTTCAAGCGTCAAAGAGAATTGCTTCTCATTCACTATTTTTGGCAACCTGGAATAGAAAGATCATCTTCCACAGAGACAGATAATGATCTATTTTAGATAGTGCAGATGCAAGATGTACAAATACACTTTTGGTGTAACTAAAACTTTTGATATATGCACAACTTGAGAGGACAGACATGAAAACTCCTTCTTAGTTAGCCAAAGGTAGACTTTAAATCCCAGAGTAAATGAGTACCATCACATACAGAACTGAACATAACAGCCATAGATCAACAAGTAATCGGTAGCAAGCAGCAAACATACAATAATTTTGAAGCACACAACCACAAGCAGGGGTCAGGTGTTGACTGTGATGTTCGGCCAACACCTGTCTTAACACTGTCCTAGACGATGCAAAGACATGAAGATCTTCTAAATCTAAGGATTCCATGTTCGTATAATGGCTTAGAAAACAGGTATGCAGGCTGGTTGTTTGTATCTATATGCTCCTCAACCCATTCTCTCATGAAATGATGTCGTATATCTATATGATTTGTCCTTGAGTGCTGTAATGGATGTCTAAGAAGGTGAATAGCACTCAGAGGATCACATAATAACTGTACAGAATCACGACATAGACGATGATCATATAACCTGAAATTTACCCATCTAACTTGAGTTGCTACAATTCCATCTACTACATATTTAAATTCAACAATGGAATGTGAGACACAGTTTCACTTTTCGCTAAACCAAGACACCAAGTTATTTTTCAGATAAAAACATCCTCCACTAATAGGTTTTCGATTATCCAGATCACCTGCCTAGTCAAAAACTATAAATACCAAGAGATAAAGATTTGTATAACTAGTAGACCATATCCCCAAGTTTACAGTATCAAAAATAAATCTTAGAATCATTTTGAATGCATTCAAATGTACCTGATTAGGATCAAAGAGGCATTTGGTATCTGTATTGATTGAGAGCAAGATATTGGGCTTGGGTGCAGTAAGGTATTTGAGGCTGCCCATCCGTGTTCTGTACGATGTTGAGGTAGCACTTTCGCCAACATCAAGTTTCCTGATCTTTGTAAGTGACCTTATCGGAATATCCATTGATTGTGCTTTATCCAAACCAGCACATTTCATCGGATTAACAGTACACTTGGCATGGAATAAGAGTGGTCCAGTAGATTGTTGTGTGATAGTGTGAAAATATGTCCTCAGTGCGTGGTACGGTTTAATACGACTTAAGGTTGATGACCCTCGAGTTGAGTATGAAAGGACGAGCATGCCTGCGAGTTCAAGCTATACTACACTGCAAGGAGGGGATTTACCTAATTACCCATGAGCAGCAGCAAAGTGAATGGGCCAAGTCCAATAAGAGCCCATTAGGGTTAACCTGGGCTAAGATCTGGGCCGTTGAACAGTAACCGCCATACACATGGCATCTCCAGATCATGTCCGTACACAAGAAGCCCTTATTATATAAGGAGGGCTCAGAATTCATTTACAGGTAATCAATATTTCACTATTCACCTTACATCTTAACCTCGAGTACTTTCCGGTCTCGAGTCTGTGAAGTCATCAACCCGGCTTGACCTTCGAGCAAGCCGGTCAATCAGAATCACCCCCCCACTGTTTCTTTTTTACAGGTTACATTTGAAGTCGCATGCTTCGGACGTGAACTAGAACCTCTCAGTACGCACACTAAGTACCACCAGATTGGCCCCGCATCATTGTGTGACTTGTCGATCCAAGGCGTAGTACAGCTCTCCAATCATACTTCTCTTAATGGTATAGGTCATAGCTTGCACACAAGTATTTGGAGTGGTGGAATAGCATGGGCGTTCATTGACAAACCTTGCATCCTTCATTGCCATGTAAGTGCTCTTGAGCTTGTACCTTGTTCTTGGTCCATGCATAATCACCTTAGATGTTGGGTGATTATTTCACTCTAGCACATGGTTCACACCTTCATTTATCACATCTCCTTGGTCACAACAGTCAGATTCATCAGTGACATTTTTAGGCCTTTTATCAGTTTCTGATTCAGATTTATCAATGGTAGTCATTTCGGAAGTTGCACAGGCAGGTGTTGCGTCCAGTGTTGAGTCAGCATCAGTCGTAACACCCTTATTTCCAGTTGTAGCTTATTGAACCAATGCTTCCAAAGTTCTAGTATTACCTGTATTTCCTGTACCACTAAGGAAATCATCAAATCCGACCTTGACTACTTCTTGAGCAGTTTGCAATCTAAGGTTGTGCACCTCATATGCATTACTATTCTCAAGGTAGCCAACGAAGACTCCATTATTACTTACAAGTAGCAATAATAAATTGACATAGCACCACGCATACCATTCACAGTGTACATATCACCCGAGTTCATGTCAAACTTACACAACAAATTATCATAATACACCATAACATCACTACTCAAGGAATTTGTTAAGTGGTGTTTTATTCTAGTCATAGGATAAGAACATGAACCACTATTTAAATACCAAGTACATGTAATATCAATCATATGGGCATCCAAAGAAATATCACACGTAAAAATAGAAGTTATAGCCATGCAACACGTTGAAACGCATTTTTCTTCTCCTGACACAAGGTGTTGATAGGGATGTTACGGAACATCAGAGTCAACACACCCTGAATAAAGTCATTGTGTTTCTTTGTAAAAGTTTTCTGTAATTCAAAATAATTAGGTTCAACATGCCTAGATTCATGAAAAATATGACACACTGTTCTTCTCTTTTTAGCATAACCAGAAAAAAAATCATTCACACCAGCAAAACAAGATTAAGAAGGTGTAAGAATATTTATCATCAAGTTTTGAAACTCTAGACCTTCAAGAATATTACTTTGAGTCAGACCAGATTCAGTACGTATCAGAATAAGCGCAGTATCATAATGAGTTAAAGGTACCTCAAATCTGCATCTAGACCGTGATTCATCCAGATTCTGTTTCGCCTATGTTTTCACCGATGTTGGGTCAACATTGGCATGCACTTCCTCTTCAGCTCCATCCTCCAGTGTAGTTTCATCAATCAGTTGGTCCATGTCTTCATAATTCACCTTCTACTCCTCATCTCATGGAGGAACATCATCCACATTAGCCTTAGCAGTAGCAATGTCTGCCTCAGGCTCCCTCTCACCCTTGTCACTAGTACAAGCATCAACCACATCAGTATCATCTTGCTTAGTCTTCTTGGATTGTGCACTACTTGTGTCAGGATTTTCAACAGTTTTTCTCTTCCTGTGCGGCAGTGGGGCAAAATCATCAGACTCTTGTTCAGCATCATCTTTGTCTGATTCATCCTCTGGTGTTTCTTTAGATGTTGGGTGAACATCCCCAGAACTTCATCCAGATCACCAATGTTTGCGAGTGTATGTGCTTCATTCTTTCTTCTGGTGATGCTTAGTGTATCATCAAACACTACACTGACGATTTCCTGGACAGTTTGCAGTCTGAGATTGAAGACTCGATAAACATGGTTGTTCTCAGAGTAACCTAGAAACACTCCTTTATCACTTTTGACATCCAACTTGGTTAGAGGGTCTCTGTCATTTAGAATATAACAAACACATCCAAACACATGAAAGTATTTCAAGTTTGGCTTCTTACCCTTTAGAATTTCATAGGGGGTTTCTTTACTTCCTAACCTAAGGTAGACTCTATTGATAACGTGACAAGCAGTGTTAAAAGCTTCAGCCCAATATTTCTTAGATATTTGCATGGAGCTCAACATAACCCTAGCCATCTCTTGTAAAGTTCTATTCTTCCTCTCAGCAATGCCATTTTGTTGAGGTGTCTTAGGGGCAGAGAACTCATGGTGTATGCCATTCTTATTACAAAATTTAGCAAATTGAATGTTCTCAAACTCCCAACCATGGTCAGACCTTATTCTCTTTACGGATTTGTCATGCATATTTTTTACTTTGGTGTATAAATTTTTGAAAGCTTCATAAGTGTCAATTTTTCTTTCAAAAAATATACCCAAGTAAACCTAGAGAAATCATCTACAATGACAAAGACATACCTCTTACCTCCTACAGAGGCTACTTCCATAGGACCCATGAGATCCATGTGTAAGAGATCAAAACAAGCAGGCGTACCTGGGTGTTGGGTATGATGTTGAAGAACATTATGCCCAACACGAGTTTGTTTCCCCTTTAGGCATTCTTCACAGACTATCTTCCCATTATGTGGTTGTTTTGGTACTCCTCTTACTGCTTCAGTCTTCATTAACTTGTGAAGATTTATGTAGTTGATGTGGCCTAGTTTCTGGTGCCAGAGAGTCCCTTCATCAACCTTTGCCAAGTCACATAACACCCTTTCCACGATCTTGTAGAGATTGTTACTCGAACATTTCAATATGCATTCATTCAGATGGCTAAGTACATAACATGCAGATTTATCAAATTCAACCAGCATGTCTTCGTCACATAAGTGACTTATGTTGATTAAATTTTCCTTGAGTCCTTCCACAAGGTGTACATCTTTCAATTGAGGAAAGCCAGGAACATTAAGAATTCCTATTCCAAGTATCTTTCCATGTGACCCTCTACTATATGTAACTGAGCCATTATCAAGTGGTGTGAATTGGTTGGTCCCTTAGACAACAAGGTTAAAGAC
>JAQRGC012066440.1:0-12200 GCA_028659135.1 Plantago lanceolata
AATTGAAAAAATTAATTACAATAATTTAAGAAGAGGTTACAATCATTAATTTTTTTACTAATATAGCTTAGAAGGGTAGAAAAGAGATAATATTAGTATATAAAGTCATAAAGGGGCTGAGAGCTATTTATGCCCATATTATGGGGCTCATAAAATTTCTTCCTTTTTTTTATAGGTAAAATTTATGATTTTTCAGTTAGGTCATCTGGTAAAATGACATGACCAACCTCCCCACCCCCCTTCAAATTTTGGGTCCGTCCCTGGACTTGTAATGGCAATGAGGACATTGCCAACTTTGGTGGGGAAGAATGTGACGTCAAACCATTTTTGGAAAATTTTGCCGCACAAGCTCGTGGTGGTTCACTAGAAGAATCTAGAGGCTTGGGTAGACTACTAGCTAGAGACTATTATGTAAATGAAACTCTCTAAAATGTAATAAGACAATCTCCGTTTTACATCGTAGAGTAGAATACTCTAGAACTATGCAGGCGTAGGAATAAGGTGAAAGGGTTTAGAGACTTTCTAAGAATTGTATAAATAGAGGGGTGGTAATTTCATTTGGAACTCAACCAATTAGAGTGAGAGCAATTATAGAGAGATGAAGTACAAGTGAGAGGCTTGCGTATTGTGGTAATGCAAGAAGTATTCTTGACAATCTTTTTGGCTTGCTAGGCTCGGGGCGACCTAGTCCAGCACCACACAGGTTCAAATTCTTTCGGTTGCTTAAGTTTCATCCGGTGACACAAGAATTCAAATTGCTTTGAACTGTTATTCTGAAAATACTTGCTTTTATGTAATGTATATTTCCCATTTTCCTAAGAAAAGAACATGATTGGTATATGATTGGTGTAGCTATCAGCCCAGCTGGGTATTCGAGCCCATTTATTAGTACACGATATTTATCCACTAAATGTATTAGTAGCTTATCTGGATCATTTGGCCCAATATTGAACAATTTGTGATGTTGGGCTTTGTAATTTAAATGCATCATTGAGATTAAAGTCTGATTGGTAGCCAACCACCAGTGCAATCCGATCACCATCCAAAATCACAGGCTCCAGCTGCCCCAAATTAAAACAGTGCTTGAAATCAAGTAAATCTATCTTTAATCGCACTAGATCTTTATCAATTGTAACACATTGTAAATTCGATCTAATCCTAGCTAATACCAACACTGGTTTACACTTTACAGTTCACACTAAAGCCCAACGAAAGAATAGGGATTACATGTTCTATACAACTCAAAATTAGAGTGAAAAAATATGAGTAGGTCCATAGAATCTATGTACTTGATGCTTTCACAACTTAAGAATAGGTACATGTGATCAGAAAAACATGGCAAAGAGGCGTGTAGAGAAAATGCAGCCTTCCGCGTATAAAACGGCAAAAACCAGTAAGAAAAAAGTACTTCCTCCATCTCCTAGTGAGTTTCTTATTTAATATGTTGACTTTGTAAAGGTCTAGTTTGACTTCGTATTAATCCTAAATCATATTAAAAAATGATTTACAATGTTAATTTCCTCGAAATAATTTAGGATTAATATGAGGTCAAACTACGCTTAAAATAAGTCAACATATCAAATGAGAGAGATGGAGGAAGTAACTTTTTTTCCGAACATCCCCTAAATCCCAAATCACACAATCAAACACGTACCAAACAATGTGATTTCGTTGGTCAAACTGTGATTTCGCCATTTTTGAGCCATTTTGCACAGGTGCAAGCTCTACTAATCACACCATTAGGTTTGTTCAATTCTCTGAAAACACAGGCCTGATACGCGACTTGCCCATTTTAAATGTAGTTGAAGGGTGTTGTAGTCATTGCACAAGGGACAGTTTACTAGTTTCCGAATTGCGTTATTATACTATCCGACAATAGATATTGGTATTTTGTGAAATCGTAACGATAAGATAATGAAATATTTAATTCTGCGAAAAGGTTGTATAAGGGATGTACGACACTCGCCGATTGGGGCAAAGCATCGCCTACTCTCTGGGATGAAGTCCATTGTTGTATGTATTTTGTTTACTTCACACTGTTCATGGAATTCAATTTGGTATGATTGCATATCGAGTTCGATTTTGTATGATTTCTATATTATGTTTAAACTATGACGAATTTTTCAGTGTTTTCGGTATAGTGTGCTTTAAATAAATACATTAGCAATTTGTATTTTAATAGCAAGCTTAAAAAATGAGTTGAATGGATTCAAGAAGATATAATATGACATCTATCATCTATGTTTAGAATTCAGCATTTCAGCTAGCTCGTTTTGAATTATTGTTTGTGATTGTTTCTTTTGAGAGAGATGTTGAAAGTTGAAACCAAATGTAACAAAACTACCTATACCCACGAGTAAGTTTTGGCTAAACCAACCCAAGTAGCATTAAGAACTTCTTTCCTCTGGTAGAGACTCCTGCTGCATGTCGAAATATCCCCATTCGAATATCTAAATTCCGAAGCATCCAGCTTATAGGAGAGGTGATGATCCTCAACAAATAATGGGAAGTTGATCGTACTTTGTTTTGATTTCTCCCTGATCGGGACCGCCAGAGTAGATGTGTCGCTGACGAAAAATGAATAATTCCCCAGGGTCTGGATTCTATTCCATTTTGATGAACCAACATCCCACCTGAATACTTCAACTAATCTTCCCATTAACCCAACAACAACCAGGTATAAACTCTCTTCACAAGAAACCAAATATCCCCGGCGAAAATCCTTGAACGCACCCTCCTCCCCGTCAGTTGATTGAATGATAGTTGAAACACTATACTTCAACACATCCGCCTCCCACCAAAAAGTAGCAAGGTCTCCATCTCGATTCACGTAATAAAACTTGTGATCATGAAAGACCAGAGTAGAGCCGTTAGCCATAAACCCAGATTCAGATAATTCAATGTCAACGATGCTCCATTCATCATCAGCTGGTTTTAAATACATTAAGCGGTATTTTGTCAACATATATACTATGGAAATGATAACCCAGTCAGAAGATGTTGGAGAAGAAGAAAATGACATGTCATCAGGATCAAAATCTTCGGGAAAAACTGGAAGGGTTATCTTTGTTTCAGTGAAAGGTTCTATGAAAAATACATCGCGCATACCTCGAGTAACAAGAAGCCAACCATCCTTAGAGTAGCGAATTTTACAACCTGATAATTCCTGGTTGCTTTTGTAATACTTCATGTTGCACGTAGGATCAATAATAAAGCATGCTTTGTTCTCCAGACAAATGAGCCATGGAAACTCAATAGAACCCGAGCTAGAAAGATTAGGTAACCAACGGATTGGACAAGCAAGTTCACTCCACAGTTTACATACAAGACGAAAATTTGCATAATCCAGTGGACTACGAAGAGATTCTGCAACCAAGCTCTTAAGGTCATGTGGAAGTTCATGAAAAACTTTTACAAGACCGCAACTTTCATCTATACACGATGGCGTGAGTTCATTGGCTATTTCACCAGGATCCTCAGAGGGGGTAATCTTCTCTAGACCGTCCTCCACAAAACACAACCATAGCATACCCGGATTACTCGCACTCGGAAACCAAACAGGAAAATCTGAATGAGGCCTATTTTCGAAGATGGACCGGGTTTTATCTGCAAGCGAGTACAAATAAAAGTTATATTTATCTCCGGGCTCAACATAGCATATGCAATTCCCCTCAAGACGTCCACCCTTCAGCTTGCATGAATACACAGTTGAGTGGTAACCATTCATAAGAATCACCATGGCATCCAGGTTGGACACGCTCACCCAACTTCCGTTTGCAAAATCCATCTCCCACACATCCCATGCACAAAGTCGCCTGCGCTCCAAGAGAAACAACCGATTACCCTCTTTACTATTTTGGAATACAAACTTCCGATTCATGTACACAGCAGATCTACCGGGAAATTGTATCCGCAGGTTCTGACCATAAAACAGGCCAAGTGCTGTTATGCCAAACAAACGGCTATTGATGTCGGAATCATCACCATCCCCGTGCGTTGATGATTCAGATATATAAGCATCATGAAAGAACTCTTCATCATCCTCGGAGTAAATTTCCTCTTCCCAAAAGTTAAACTCGTCGGAATTCCAATCATAACGAGCCCAACACTTCTGAAATAAACACACCTTATAGTGGCAATATTGTTGCTGGTTTTTTGATAGACTTAAACCACAACTAACTACAATGCACTTGAAGTATGTATCAATGGGCTGCTCGAGACAGGGGAGTTGTACCTAAAATTTGTAAGATAGCAAGTTATAGTTTACATGTTAAAATTAAGCACAAAATTTCTACCTTAGAACATATTATATTTACAAGTAACTACTAGTACAAGTTGAATGACCTGAGTGCTAAAATATGATATCTAACTTGAGCTAGAAATTGTAAAATGCAATAATTTTAGATGTTCTTATAAGTTATAAGTACTCAACCTTGGCTATTCGAGTGTAACTTAGTTAAATTTGGGGCTGAAGGTGAATCTATTTGTCTATATCAATTCAATTCAACAACACTTAATCTAATCGAGAACAGACCAACAAACTAAGAAACCAAAAAAAGAAAACAATACCTTGAGTTGTAAAAGTTCATTCCAGAGGAAGCATCTGTCGGGGTTGCCGGCGTAGTCGTCTTCGTTGTCGGATATTGGGTCGAATATTTGGTCGACGAAAACCACCCAGTCACCGTGTTTACTGGTAGCCATCCGACGCCGTTTAGGTCTATTCGGATTGAAATAGGCGAGAAATCTTCCATTACTTCACATATCTTCTGCTGCTGCTGCTGCCGCCATTGTTTCTCAGTCTTCAACTGACTCAATCGGCTTCTCTTCAAATTCCACCAAATCCGAAACCCTTGGAATTGTGAGTTTTGGTTAGACAGTAGTTTTCCTACTTGGCTACACACTAGTCAATGTCCCACCCGACCTCGTATTCAACACTCTTGTGTTATTTGTCACTTCTAGTCGAAAAAGGTAAACACTATGTCAATGTCCCGCCCTCGACCTCAAAACAACTTACTTGAGATTATACTAGATCGAGCTTGGTCGCTACTCAGGAACAATGCTAGTTAGACTCAACGGCTCGAATGCTGCCCTATCAACGGAATAGTCAAATTATTTTAGAACTATGCTTCAATTGAATGGAATTGACTAACGTACCATTGACATTGACGGCTAAAGTCAGTGAGCGGAAAGAAATGACTCGTTTACCCTTGACGACAACGTCTCTGACCCAAGTCCATCAACAGTAAAAAAACATACTTAAGACGATGTGGCCAAATAAAGGTTGTACACTTGTCAAACATTTGCCCGGACATCGTGCAAACCAATGGAGGATGCACCGGGAGTCTGGGAGAGGTCTTACATAGAAGATGAGCAGGAGTCTGGGAGAGGTCTTAGGCTCTATTCTTTTCGGACTGAACTAAACTGAAAATAATGAATTTTTAAATAAAAAGAACAGAGCCTTAGGCTCCGTTCAATAGGACTGAGAGTTTCTAAACTGAACTGAATGGAACTGAACTTATCTGAACTGAATTGAAGATAAATTTGAACTAAACAAACTTAAACTGAATTGAATTGAACTGAAAAAAACTGTATGAAACTGAATTGAATTGAACTGAAATGAAAACAATTGAAATTAAGGTGAATTGACCGGAGTATTACGTATAAGATGAGCAAGAGCCACACAGGGTAAACATGGAAGTATGGAACAAACTTACTCACAACTCGTTTTCTTAACTGATAATTCCACGCTTGACGCTTTGACAGGTACATGTCACGATCAAATGGAAAAAAATTGCCAGACTGTGTACGCAATCATAATCACCATTAGCATTCATAATCCTAACGGCTCACATGTCTACAATTAGTTCTGTAACCTGTCACCTGTGTATTATGGCTCTATTAAAATAAATAAATACTTGAGCTCCGTTGGCTCATGCACATTTATTGGTCTAGCGACCTGTTTGGATCTCATTTCATTTCTACTTTGTGTTCATAATTTTCAAACCAAGTTTTAATAATGAAGTACTCCCTCCACTTTTAAACCAAGTGTTAATAATGGAGTATTAAATTTTCCAAAACTGTTTGGAAGAACTTTTCCCTCATTTTCTTCAGTCCAAAGAGATCTTAACTTGTGTAATGTGAAATCAAGCATTACTATGATTATATTCATGGGAGCGATGGAATTCATGATACTATAAGCAATCATATAAAAAAGCATTCATACTTTTTCTCTTAATGGAATGGCTTCTAATTTGTGTAAAGTATCCCTATGTTTCCCAAGCGAAGCAAAGATAGAGGTGCCGAAAACTTTCTTTAAAATTATTTACAGTTATGTAAAATTCACGTTCTGTCATCCCTAATTTTTTTCATCAGTGTATTTACACAGTCAAATTTTTTAAATTTTATATAAATTCTTGTTTAGTACTATCCCGGTCAGTCCTAACTCCGCCTTCTTTTTCCAGTTGAGTCTATATCATGTTTCCATAGAAAAATTGTGTTACGAAAAGTCATGTTTTAATTTTTGCTACTCATTAGTCATTAGCCATCAAATTTCAACTTTAATCCAAAATTCAACTACCACAAAATTAATTTGTTGTTATATGTATGAATGAATCTTCTGGACCCAAAAATTACCTCCAAAGCATTCTCCACCAATCCAAACAGACCCCATCTTTAAACGATAAGTAAAGAAAAAAATAACTTCCTCTTTAATTTCCAAATTCTCACTCTACGCGTTTTTAATTAATTAACAAAACCGCGTTATCCAGCTCTATAAATACAAACCACCCTCACTCAAACAACAAAAAAATAACACTCTCTCACTAAAACCACACTTTCTCTCTCTAGTTCGTTTTTTCCTTTACCGCCACTCTCTCTCAACAACAATGGATCAGAAAACCACCGCCCCTTCTCTAACCCTAGACAACGAGGCCGAGCAGGTCTTCAAAAAATTCGACGCCAACGGCGACGGCAAGATCTCCTCCACCGAGCTCTTCTCCATCCTCAACGCTCTCGGCTCCGTCACCTCCGACGAGGAAGTCAGCCGCATAATGTCCGAACTCGACGACAACGGCGACGGATTCATCGACCTCAACGAGTTCAAGGCGTTCCACTTCGGCTGTGGCGTCGGCGACGCCGCCAGCAACAAGGAGTTGAAGGAGGCGTTTGCTCTGTACGACAAGGATAAGAACGGTAAGATCTCGGCGACTGAATTGCACTCGGTGTTGAAGAGTCTCGGCGAGAAGTGCTCGATGAAGGACTGCAAAAAGATGATCAGCTCTGTGGATGTTGACGGTGATGGCTGTGTCAACTTTGAGGAGTTTAAGAAGATGATGACTAGAGCCTAGTTGATGATTAGATCTGATGAGTAATTCTGATCTTCTTCTTATTCTCCTTCTGACTGTGTTGGTTAATTACTGGTTAGTTTAGCTAAGCTAGGGTTTCAGTTTCAATTTCAATTCCGATTAGAATGTTGATATTACTCTGCTGATCGGATTTTCGTCGGAATTAAGTGGATTCCGATGACGTATTACTATTACTGGTTTAAAAGTGATTTACCGGAATTCAATCTCGGAAATGAAAAATTATTGGCGAATTTGTTTGTGTTTTGAATTTTGTTTAACTTTCTTAATCACTGTACTGTTTTGTTATTATTTTCTAGATTAGCAGTATGATTTGGGTTTGGTTGGAAATTAGGGGTGATATGAGAAAGCGCGTGGAATTAATTATTATGAGGGTGACGATTTTCCGGCTCTAGTGGTGGCGTAAATTATTGTGGAAACAAACTAATTGGAAGGCAAGTTGCTCGTGACACATTGACAAGTGAATGATAAGGAGTTGTTAGTTGTTAACTTGTTACAAACTGTTACATTGAGAGGGATCACATGGTCATGGATATATTGTTAGTTGTGAAATGATTGTACAACACATGCAACTTTTTATGTTATTAGTGGAGTAGCCTCCAAGGATACAGTGGAAAAAACAAGGCTAGACTTTGTGGTACCGAACTGTACGTCTGTCACACTATTTCGTTTTCGGCATAGAGTGTTTCGTACTCAATTAAGTCGTGAGTCAAAGGTAACTAGAAATTGAGAGATTGCATAGAGTGTTTGCTACTCAATTAAGGTGCGAGTCAAATGTACAAATTAAAGAGATTGTAGGGATTTTTAAACAATATGCTAGTAGTATTTATTTTCGAACAAAACTTTACCGTTGGCTTTACATTTTAACGTGTGAGAATTTACCTACGATGTATTAGATACTACGGGGCTACATACTGTGACACCTATTTTAGATGATCACAATTCACAAGTGTACTAAATTTGTTACGGTACATGTTTGTCTTGAGAACATTCTTCCCTTCATCCCCTAAAATTTAGAGTGAATATATATCTTCCTTCCACAGAGAGTAAGATGTAGATCTCGTTTTATCATTCATCTTGCTTATGGGCTGTTTCATTAAACCCAGAGCTTAGGCTATGGTTTAGCAGACCATGTGGATAGCAAAAAAGCATATTGGTATATAAATCGGTCCGTAACAAAGGTGATACCCTCTAATTCCACGCGCTATGGAAGAGAGATGGTCGCACTCTTGCTATCTCATAGTAGCATCTAAAAGCCCTCACAGGGTACATCCAGTCTTTTACAAGCTTGCAAGTAACGCAAGCATTGTATCCACACATGTTGAATACTCATCATAGAATCTCTTGGTATTTTACATTCTTAATGCATGCTATATAGTTTATATTCTATGCCATATAAAGGTTAATTATTGCTGTCCAGGATGGAGAATGAAGATGATTCCATTCCATCTACGCTCTTTGTAAAAGCTTGCACGCTGTATATATAGGTACCTCAAACCAAACTTGAACTCCAATTCGACATAACACAAAAGCTATGGCTCAGATTTGCAAGATGGAAGGAGGAGTGCAAATAAGTTGTTCACCTGACAAGTTCTATCATTTCTTCAAAAAGAACATGGCTCAGCTTGCTGACATCATCCCGAACAACATCAAAGGTTATGAAACAATTGAAGGAGAGTGTGGCTGTGTTGGGAACGTCAAGCTGCTTAAATATGACATTGGTATGTATGATCTTCAACTTTGTGTTACCAGCTTGTATTTACTTTTATCTATTGTACTTGGTTTCGATGTTAATTTGCCTATGTGGTGATAGGTAGCCCAATCCCAATGATCGCGAAGCAGAGGACTGTAGCAGTAGACGATGCTACGAGATCCATGACTTTTGAAATAATTGAGGGGGAGATTTTGCAGGTGTACAAGACTTACAAGTACACATACACTGTGACAGACAGTCATGTTAAATGGAATATCGAGTTTGAGAAGGCTTATGATTCTGCACCGGATCCACATGTTTATTCAGGCTTTGCGACTAATGTTGTCAAAGAGCTGGACAAGCACCTTTGCAACAAGTGAACAAGGGCAGTTATATATGAAGTACTTTATACTATATATCTACCTTACTGATCATCGAGGGGTGCAATAAAATGGTCTGTGAGAAGACAAGATAATTATTCAGATTTACTCTATAACTACGAACTATCACAGTTCAGTGTGTAATGCGCGTTTCTGCAGTAATATTTCCAAATCAATATGAAGTTTGAAATTTATCGATCATGTGTAAAATTGTATGAGTATCACCACGTAATAATAACCTCAGCAGGCAGAATAGGCTCGCATATGATATAAATACATGTCGCGTGCAAGCTTAAACTTGCAAACAAGTGTATAATCCAAGAACAGTTCTAAAATATCGCAATCAATCAATCAACAAACTAATTGCGGAGACAGTACATGTTTACCAGCAATCAACTAGAGGCACTAGATTACGTGATTTGGGTGAAAACTTCAACGGAGAGGGATCACACTATTAACCATAGAAATCGTAGAATTAGTTTTTACAAACCAATCGATAACCATACACGAATCCCTCCTGATTGCAGTGGAATTAGAAGTAATTAGACGAAGTAAACAGGAAGTTTGAAACAGAGAATAGAGGCCTAAACTAATTCAGATGACTGTGAGTCTGAGAACACACGGAGCCGTTGGATCATAACAGAAAAGAGATTATCTGGCGGGAGAAAAACTTGCAAACTGGTCCTTTTTGTTTCTCAATTGTTTAGGTTTACCCCCAAATCTCCAAAACTTTACAGAAAGATACAAAGAAATGAGGAAAATGTTACATTTTGTAACTAGGTAGAGTCAGGGTCAGAACCAGAGATGCAAAGGAAGAATCTCCATGCATAGCTATCATGAACTGTGTAGATTCGATGCCAAATTTGGCCCGTTCTTATCTAATCGAATCTGCTTTCGTTTAAGGTCCACTGCAGCATAAGCTTCAATAATGAAGCTGTGATGATCCCAACTTAGAATATGCCTTCTTATCGGCCCTTATAAATAGCCCAGATGAAATAAGCAATGTACTCACATCACATATATCTTCTTGTCTTAATTTTACGAACGGTTGATTAAGGCATGGCTCAGATTGGTAAGGTTGAGGCTCTGGTACAGACCAAATGTAGTTCTGTCAAGATCTACGATTTATTCAAAAACAACCTGAGCAAGATTGCTGACATAGCCCCCAAGCATATCCAGAGTGTTGAATTGCTCGAGGGACAGGAAGGTTGTGCTGGAAATGTCAAGCTAGCCAAATACGACCTTGGTATGTCTGTACTTCGTACTACTAGTACTATACACCACTTAATTGCTTGATAATTGAGAATTTGATTTTTTCGTGCATTTCTGACGTATTATAACATGGATTTTTTTTAATATAACGTGATAGGGGGACCGAGGTCTTCAAAGATTAGGTTTGAAGTGATTGATGATGAAAAGAAGTCCATTGAAATTGTGGTGTTGGAAGGAGAGGTTATACAGTCTTACAAAACTTTCAAGTGCACTATATCTGCTGGTGATGGCAATGGTGTCAAGTGGTCTTTCGAGTACGAGAAAGCTAACGAGTTGGTTCCAGCACCAGACCATTATATTTTCTTTGCAACTCAGATCACTAAGCTGCTTGATGCTCACTATGTCATCTAATTAAGAACCAACCAACCTATTAAGGCAAGCCTAAGAAACATCATAAGGGCTTGTTAATCTGTACTTGTCTGTTCAAATTTAATAATTAATGGCAAGAATAAATAGAGATGACAGTTCATACTTCGACTGTTGGTTCCGGTTATTATTTTCTTCTGTGAACATATCAGTTTATGGATGGTCTAAGAGTCGGTGAGGGATTAGTACACATGATCAGCGAACATGTTCAGCATCCTGTTCGCCTAGCGAACATGTTCAGATTCCCATGGATTGCTCTTCCAGGAAACATAAGCCTTCATCACAGTTAGAAAATAGAAGAAATTCAGTTAGTCACATAATTTTGAATGAGAAAACAGAATGAATGAAAAATAGAGAACTAATTAGTTACCTGGCCAGTCAAGAAGGTATACAACTGAACACGTCCTTCGGCCTATATACTTTAGCAGCACGATTTTGAAACTGTATACATCTGTGTAGTTTGAAATACTATATCTTATGTAAACATGTACGCGTCAAGAACGATTATAAGGGCTTGTTGATATGTACTTTGTCAGAAATAAAATAATAGATCGAAGGGCCAGTTCATAATTCGTATTGTTGATTTCGGTTGTTGTTGTTGTTCCTAAGGTTAACATATCACTATATCAGTATATGGATGGCCTAAGAGTCGGTGAGGGATTAGTACACATCGGTGACAAAATGTTTAACAATTGGTTCATACCTGAGTCAGGATTGACTAGGCAACTGCCGGTAGATTCCCCTGATCTTCTAGTATATAAACCTTCATCACAGGAAGAAACTCGAAGACAGCCAGTGCCTGTTGGATTAATTGGACATTTTGTCCATTAGCCAATAAGTCTTCAAAGGTGGCTGATGATTGGAAGATTAATTGAATGACATGTATGATATTGTGGACTTTGCATTGCATGTGGTATGTGAATAGGAAGGAATGGAAGCTGCTCAATCAAATTGGCATTGATGAAGTTGGTTGAGAAGCAAGCTGGAGAAGTGCCTATAAAAGGAGCACTAGATCATTCAGATGAAACACACCAAACAAAGCTATCTAGTCTTCTCTCTAATTCTTCAATCATATTCTTATAGTGAGTTGAGGTGTTAAGTTAGAGAGTGTTGCTAGTGGGAAGCTTG
>JAQRGC012066728.1:0-11188 GCA_028659135.1 Plantago lanceolata
TCAAATTTTTATATTTGATAATTAATAGTATATTTTTTACTTTTTATTTTGATAAAATGTAATTGTATGTTGTAACCCTAGTTTATAGCTGATTCATGAAAGTTGGGGGATAATATTGTTACTGCTGCTAGTCCAAACCGATCATAGTTTGTTGCTAATTATGATCATGGTTTGATGCATTATAATCTTGTTTCCATCCTGGTTTGTTGCTGATTATGATAAATATATATATACATGGTGAAGTAGTACAGTACTATTTTTATTGTTAAGATTACTTAAGTGTGCCTTGAATTGGTCCAGTAAAGATTACTTAGGTAGTCATGGAGACTTGTTGATTTTAGTTTGTGACATTTTCTTACGTGTAAACCCGCCAAACCACCCGCCATCCGTCCGTTAATAATAGTTACCCGCCCGCGACGGTTAGATAAAATGTTCACCCGCCGCGGTTACAATTTTTGCTTACCCGCCACAAATGGGTCGGCTTGAATTTTTGTAAAAATTCACCCGTACCCGCCCGCGTACACCCCTAAATCTATGAGATAAATGTATAAAATTAAAATCTAATTAAGGTGTTCAATTGTGAATTTGAGAGTAAAGTTTGACCAATTTAGATTTGGGCCGGGTCGGAGAACCATATTCGATAACGAAGCTCCGGATATGTTGATGACAAAACGAGTGGCTCTCTTCTTGACCCGAACAATCCTAATCTCATCCCAAATTCAAAATGGCCGCTGCAGCTGCTGCTACTTCTCAGTCACCCAATCTCAGCCATGGCCACAACTCTATCCCTCTGTAACTCCTCCATTTTCCACCACTCTACAAAACTCACTTCACGCATCACTCCCAAAGCCACTTTATCCACCGACTCTTCAGCCATGTCCACCACCGCGCAGAAGGTGGCGCCGGCGGTTATAGTAGGCGGAGGTCGCGTCGGAAAAGCTCTCCAAGGCATGGGTTCCGGTGATGATTTGCTTATTAAGAGAGGCGAAGCAGTGCCTATTGATTTTGAGGGTCCAATTTTGGTCTGTACCAGAAATGATGACCTTGAAGCTGTGCTTGATTCCACTCCCAAATCTCGATGGAGTGGTATGCTTTGTGTTTTCCAGTTTTTTTAGTCTGTTTAGACTTTAGAGCTTTAATCTTAATGTATTATTTTGCTTTAGTACATTGTTTGTCATAGTAAAATCGAATAAGTTTTAGATAATGTACTAATGTTCTATACACTCTATGTATCAAAACTAGATCATAAGCTAGATGTAACTCGATAAGCTGGCGGAGAACGAATAATCGAATTGTTAAGTTTGCTGATTGCTAAGTACAGAATGAACAAATAAATGAGAGAACATATTTTTTTTGCTAGAAGCTAGCAATAGTACCTTGTTGAATCATTCGGCTTATAAGCTACAGCTAGTTCAGGTGATATAGTACTCATATAGTCATATTCGAGTCGAATAGTGAAATAAGCTTATCTAGCTTATAAGCTAGTTGGTAAGCACACACTAAATACAATCATAAACTATATATACTTTTCTGTAGTCTGTTTAGTGTTTATGATTTGTGTGCATGCTATGTGACGGACGAGTGATGCTTTTCATGGGAATCTTAACAATGTAGCAGACTTGGTGTTTTTCCAGAATGGAATGCTTGAACCGTGGTTCGAGAGTAAAGGCCTTGGTGATGCTGACCAAGTCTTGGCATACTTTGCTGTGTCCAAGCTTGGAGAACCTCCCATTGATGGGATAACCGACACAAATCCTGAGGGTTTGACTGCTGCTTATGGGAAGTGGGCGTCTGCAGTTGCTGGAAGATTGCATTCTGGAGGCCTCACTTGCAAGGTATAGTCTTGAGATTCACAATGTTCTTTAGAAGCTGAGTTTTGTTTATCCGGAAAGTTGGTTTCTGCCGAGCTTAAGATTGTGTATCGCAGTTGGTAACAACATTTGGATTTTACCTTGTCAGAGTTACAAATTTGGAGGTTGCGTGATTCCATGAGTTTTCTCTTGCTTGTAAATTAATAAATGCCTTACTCCTCCATGATAATTTTTGCTTAAGATTGTTACTAGCCACACTTGGAAAATATGTATTTGGTGGAATGGAGCTGGTAGCTTAATCTGGCATCCTAGACGTGACTTTTTATTTCTTCATTTTACTATATGAAGAGCTCAAGTTGGTTCTTCTCTGTCTGAAATAAACTGCTTAGTGCTTTTTCATTAGTTTCTATTTATTCCATGTCTCTCTAAAGTAGGATTTCCTGTTGAAAGCATAGGTTCTTGAAAAAGATGCGTTTCAAAAGCAAATGCTTGAGAAACTCATATGGATTTGTGCTTTCATGCTGGTTGGAGCACGTCATCCTGGAGCAACTGTTGGTGTGGTAGAGAAGGAATTCCGCTCTGAGGTATAGTTTCTAAAGCTGTCATCTTGTAATAAAATGTTTGGTTTTACATCAATCTTCTGAAGAGCGGAGCATACACTAAAAGTTGGGAGCAGTTCTGGACCCCATAAACAAAGCATGCAGTTTTCTGGTAGGTGCATGCAGCTTCCATATGTAGGAATGCCAGAGTTGAAATTCTTGACAATCTCTTCAACACAATGGCAACCACGAGGAGGAATCTTTGTCTTCCATTTCTTGTAGAACCCCTGAAATCGTAATCTATGCACATGCTCACCCACAACCTCCTCAGTTTGGAAAATTTACGCATGTTTGTCTTTTTGCACTATTAAAGGTGCTGTCACTGCACGTTTTAGAACCCCTAAAATCTTAATCTATGCACATGTTTGTCTTTTTGCACTATTGTCCCCTACCAGGGGAGGAGGGGGTGTAATTTCTGAAACCAATTTGTGCCCTTACGCCAATTTTTACTTGTTCTTATCAGTTAGGCTGATGACCATCTATGTTTTCCACTCTGAATGCAATTCCCATGGTTTAGTCTGATGTAAGTCAGGGAACTGGTTTGGTTTAATAATATTCCTGTGATGTGGTTTGGTTTAATAATATTCCTGTGATGCCTGTGTTCTACATATTAATATTTCTGGAGAACCCTTGAATTATCCTTGGTACTTTTTTGGCAAAGAGTCTGTTCTGTTTACCGGTCTTGTGATGTTCTTAAGTTCAAATTTCTGATACACTAGTATTCTTTCAGCTGTGTCTAGACTAGGCGGCGAGTAATAAGTGTCGTTAATTTCCTTGGTAATCCATTTCTATGGTTCACGGCGCAGCTGAATATAACGCCTGAACTTAAGTATAATATCTGTAATTCAATGTGATAGATTTTTGAAGTATAAGTTATCCTAACTTACACCGTCTTCAGGTCTCTGCACTCATAGCTGAATTGGCTGCAGCAGCCGCAGCAGAAAAGGCTTTAGTCTTTGAAGGAGCTATGGAGGAGAGGCTATGTGCTTACTCACGGGCTGTTGCTCACTTCCCTACAGCAGTTAAGGAGGTAAAAAGAACATTGAACAATTCTTTAGTCCCTAGTATGATATGGATTTTGATGTAGTACCATGAATCCAGTTACTAACTTAAACAAACCACTAATGGATTATACATTACGTTTGCAGTTTAAATGGAGGAACGGATGGTTTTATTCGCTCTCAGAGAAGGCAATTGCTGAAGGGAAACAAGATCCATGCCCATTACACACGGCATGGCTCAAGGAACTCAACATCGTGAAGTAAATGTGTACATAAATAACAATGATAAAAGGTCAAAGAAACAACTCAGTGGTGTTTCGATGCCAAACAGGCACTTATGGAGTATCTAATGTAAACTCCTGCTCCAAATCAAATGGTAAATCCATCCATTGCCGGTTTATGTGTAAACTAAATAAACTGTACTTTTTCATAGTTATCGGTTTCTTTCTCTAAATTTGGCGGATTATGTGGGTTATTACACCGGGCTTCGAATTATGGGGTCGCCCAGAACAGAACAGACTCCTTGCCAAAATATTCAGTGAGTGATTTTACACTACAAAATCAAAAATCTACTCCCAAACACTCCATTAGTTACGAGACCACATCGGGCCTCGAGCCCAAAATGTTACCTGCCTCCGGGCTCGCTAATGCCCAAGTCCAAAATTGTAAGCTCATACTAAAGTAAATAAACTTGCTAGCTCTTGAGAACTTGAACATAGTACCATGCTAAACTAAATTCTGGGGATTCTAACGCTAAACGCTAAACTCATGCACCTGGCCACCTTGCACAGATATAGCGTGTCACCTTTTTGATACAGTTAAGCACATCCAAATAGCTTCCTAAGTCCATAGGTAGGATGCTAGATTTTGTAATAGGTAGGATGCTAAATTTTGTGAGGTAACTTTGAACATAGCCGCAATGCAAACTTACCTTAGAAATGTATGAGGGAGGGCATATTAAAATTTTGAAGTGCACTTTATAATGTACTAATAATAATAATCAAATTATTATAGAAATAAGAATACTTTAGAAAACAATATAAGTAACTAAAATTATTTTCTAATAGAACATTGTAACACTAACAATAACTTCTAGCATTTGGAATATAATTGATATAAGTTTAAATGATAATCTCATGATTTTGTTTATCTTTAAATGTTTTAATATAAATATATATGTCTACATATAGGTTATAAAAGTTTATTTAAGCATTTAAAAATTATAAAAATCAAATGATTATAACTTCAAACTCCCATTTATACCTACATTATTATAAGATTAAATCACAATTAGAGTTATAAGGGTGACTGAATGGTAGAAGTGCTGGAGTAGCAAGGCAGGTTAGGGATTCGAATTCGGCGGCGGAATAAGGTGGTATGAGTGTTTATTTGTAGATGTAAGGTGGGTAAGACACCTATAATTAGGATTAGAATTATTAGGTTTGACTTTTTCAGGAAAAAAAAAAAATCAAATCACAATTATTATTCTCCCCGCTCAAACTTAGACACGGGCCTAAACCAATCGCTCAAACTTAGACACGAGCCTAAACTTGAATCTATCAATTTGGTTAAACTGATCAAGTACTATTATAATTATGTTTTGATAGTCCCCATGACTTTGGAAAGGTCCCCACATTTTCTTGTTGAATATAAGTATGTATATTAAAATCCAAGAGATTATTATTTGTAATGACATAAGAATCACGACGGAAATCAAGAATCGTAGTAAACCCAATGGACCCATTTTTGTGGGCCCTATTTGCGGTGTATTCATATTTAACAATCGGTACATCGGCTTTGCCTTTCTTGATTTCGATTGTATATTTGTATCCATTCTTTTGTAATTTGATTCATCATTATGACAATTTACGGCGTTTGAATCCCCGAATTATCTTGATGAGTTGGATCCCCGAATTATCTTGATGATGTGCAACTGACTGGACATATTCTCTGCTCGATCTTCAAACGATGGACCAGAGTGATGGCATTATAACAAAACAGAGTACCTTATGTAGCTAAAATTAACAGGTTTTATTATGCTGCTGTTGCCTACTGATATCTCATGCAATTTAACCATAAACTGTTAAATACGTAAACATCATAAAACAGAAATATCATTTCATTATCAAATCATTTGAACTTGCAATTGCATATTAAAGTCAAGTCTACCTACCCTTTCTATATTTCGTATATTTCAAATGGAAGTGATGATCTTGATTATCAAGAATCCTCTGAAGATGAATCCAATCTCCTACTTTCCGGTGGCGGCCTTCTAAATACTCTTTCGTCACATGCAATTTGTATGTACCCTTGCTTGACGATAGTTTAAAGTTCTGACTTCTGTTACTATCATCTCGCACTGTGAGAGTGACATTTTTACTTTTCCCATAGCTCAATAAGGGCCCACTTCATCTCGTTCGAGTTGATAATATCACCATTATCGGGATGATCTTGTGTAAGCTTTCGTATGATTAATTGAATCAATGTTTGTTGTCCACTAGATGCACCAATTCTGGGGTTGCCAAATCTCCTAGATGACTAACTGCTTGATCTTCGATTGGGTTCCTGCTCTCCCAATCGTCCTTCATGATTGAGTGGGTCCATTGGATTTTGCCACAACTCTTGATCTTGATCTCCACGTTGATTCATGACACATGCAATTTGTTGTCGCGCTGGGATCCCTGATTCTCGGTGAATGTGCAACAGTGGAGCCGAGTCTTGATGATTCTGCAATGGTGGCCCAGTATCATCTTCTTGGGAATGATGCTCACTCTCATTCTCATCGCCAAGGAACTACTTCTGGTATTCGTCGAATTGAAGTAATCATATTCCTGGACACTCATTGTGAAAGAGTGAAATGTGAATTTTGAGTATGAAAGAGTAAACTAGTGAAGTATGGAGATTATAATTGAATATTCTGTACTTATAGTTTTTGTTTAGAAATATCAATTTTTGTCACAACATATACTTTTGTTTTTACGTCTTCATTTTAAGACAAAAAATTTCGTTTAGTTTTTGTTAATAAATTTTTATTGCAAATTAATTAATTTTAAATCACATTAAAATAAAATATTTTACAAAAATTATATACAAAAGTAAAATAATTAATAACTATACTTTTGTTTGGGGTAAGGAATGAGGAAGTAAAAAATACCAATATTTTAAAGGAAAACGGTGACGTAATTATCACGTATAACACAAGGACCTCGTTGCTCCATCCATCTCCACTAGCTTCCGAGCTCCACCGAGTCTCCTACTAAAACCTCCTTGATCCATCCATCTCGATCCACTCACTCTTCCGCTTGAGCTCCCTAGCTCCATTTACACATTACCATCTTATCTCATGTAACTAGCTCACGGAAGGCCGACCCCAACCTTCCATAGGAACGTGGCTTACTCAACCGACTCGGCCCAACCCAACCAAAAGGATAAGTCATTCGACTGCTATTGTTACGGTTCTTCATATATGATGAATTGGAATCGCCGGTTTTTAAAATAGTAACCGTGAACCGCCGGTTCTATAGAACGCCCATGTCCAAATTTCATTTACGAATTATGACGACCCATTCAAATTCGTACTAGGATAGAAACCGCAGGCTTACCATTTCAATCAGATGAGATCAGATCTCATCTTCCTCATCAACACACACCTCAAAAAACATCTCTCTACACTACCTCTCCGATCAAAATCCCGCCGGAACAGAAGACGAGTCGTCCGTGACACCTACAGCAAGGGAAAAGTCCAGTTGATACACGGTGATTCACGGAGGTGAATGGATCTACTGTGAAGGTTGGGAATCGGGATTCATCCTTCAGAGGTGTGGTATCACTGAGATCGGAATTTCCGTCCGCCAGATCACCGATCGGAATCCGAGCCTCCTCGTAAGCTGTACGCACTACCTAATTTATTCGAATGATAATGTTGTGTAGTAAATTGTTCATTTTGCTCATTTGTTCATACCTCTATATTGCTTTATGTATTAATACCGGAGATAACTCCACTTTACTTCCATTACTTTGAAATTTGAATGATCTGCATTTGACTAGCATTTTACCCCTGTAACTGTGATTGGTTTCCATTAAATGGGTTGTGACTTGTGAGGGGTGGTGGCCATTGGGGAACTGGAGATGTGATATAAAGAAATAACTGGGCTTAATTAGCAAGTACTCCATGTCAAATTAAGGAAGCAAGCCAAATAGCCAATACAATAGGTTCTTTAGCAAACACAACAAATAGCATGATGATCCTTCTGTAGCTTAAATTGAGGATCTCATTATGACAAAGACAAGACTTCAAGTTGGGTTTTATACTTTTATTATGCTGCCTACCGATTTTTTCTTAAGTATATGTATTTCTGGACATGTTAATCAGAAGAACACATACTACTATTTTGTTTTTAAGATTCTAACTTGCTCTCTGATTATTCGCGAGTGTACATATGGTTTGAATATTTATTATTTTTAATTTCAAGCTGTTCTTAATTCTTACCATACATCGAAGACAAAAAACGTAATGGATAGAGATATAGTTGAAGGTGAACGCTCATCCACATTCTGGTATTGCCAACTGTTTTGAGACAGTGGCCCATTACTACAGTGTAACACTCATCAACCTCCTGTAGTCCTGTGTGTGATTTAGAATTTTAGAATCCTGGAAGAGATGGCCAGTGTAACAACTTTAACAAGTGTTAATCTCCTGGTTATTTGGTTTACTGGGTGATTAATGTGTGTTTCTACCTTAGTTTGCACTGCTGTTCACACTGGGTGATTAATGTGGGAATTTACCACTTTAATGAGGCGTTGTTGTTGACGTTCCAACCGTTAGTATCTTAAACTTATAAGCTACAAGAGGTTATTTTAGATACACATAGTTTAAGACTGCTAAGTTTGTAGTACATGCGTTAAAGTTTTGATGATACTAGGAATGAGTTATAACACTGAGTCACTGACTAATGAGTAGAATTAGAAGCTAAATGCACTTACGCCTGATATAATGCCACAAAGTATGTTCACAGATATTTTCCTTATTTGGTTATTCCAGCCTCATTGCACTGTAGTGTGGAGTATCTATGTTTGCCCAATAACATGATAAATGTCTTTGTTATGCAGTTCTTCGAGATGGTTGAATATCTATGCACTCCTAAAACCAAGAAGGTTACAGAAGATATTGAGAATG
Source organism: Plantago lanceolata (assembly GCA_028659135.1). NCBI lineage: Eukaryota > Viridiplantae > Streptophyta > Magnoliopsida > Lamiales > Plantaginaceae > Plantago > Plantago lanceolata. The sequence goes on from JAQRGC012066728.1 coordinate 8,588, forward strand.
AAATGCTTAGATATGGATGGTTGTCGATGCAGGCGGTCAACAATGGGAAGATATTTCAGTTTTACTTGAACACATCCCTTATGCTTGTTACTTACTGAACCTTTAAGGAACTGATATGAAATGAAAATCCCAAATTTTGGCTATTGAAGGTTCTGTATGACTATGAAGACAAAATCAATCAAGCTGTTTCCCTGGACTTCAAGGCGGTCCACATAATCACACTATCACTGGCTTGGCGGTTGCACTTAAACAGGTTTGACCCTCCCTAATATAAAGATCTCAAAATCAACTGATATATGTTATTGGCAATGCATAGTTGCATATAGCCCCATTAATGAAACATAAAAGTTATCTTGAATCATATTACATGCAATATTTCAACTTCGACGAAAAGAAATAAATGAACGCACCATATGTGATTGCAAAATCCAAATTCCCTTTTCTGATTACAGGCAACGACTCCAGAGTCCAGAGTACGTAGCTTACCAAGAAAAAGCCTTGAGCAACTGTGCAACATTTGCCCAGGTATGATGACTAAGAACACACTGTTTGGCAATTCTACACAGTCGATACTCATACACGTCTCTTATTTACACATGGGTTTAAAAAAATCCATCTTGAATCTATCAAAACAAATAGAAGGGAAACAAAATACTTGCAAGAACTTGAACATACCATACTAAACTAGCTAGCTCTTGCAAGAACTTGAACATATCATACTAAACTAGCTCGCTCTTGTAAGAACTTGAACATACCACACTAAACTAATTTCTGTGGATTCTAACGCTAAACTCATGCCCCTGGCCATTGACCTTGCTCAGATGTAGCGTGTCACCTTGTTTCAGGTTGATAAAGTTAGTCCCAGTCAAATATTGTCTGAGTCCATGTAATGTGTAGGATGCTAGATTCTTTGAGGTCAGCTTGAAATCCTGAATCTCGTTAAACTCGTCAAGTACTTTTATAGTTTTGTTTTGACATTCACCGTAGCTTTGGAAAGGTGCTGCCTTTTCTTGTCGAATATGTATTTTAAACTCCAGCAGATTATTATTGGTAAGCTGATGAGTGAATACCTGTTCTGGATTTTGTATCTCTTGATTTTCCAGGGGAGCTTGTTCCTGCTGTTGACCGATCACCGACCCTCTTTGCAGTAGTGGGTGGTTTGCCAACAGTTCTTCGCTGTGATTCAGACCAGAGTCCAACCCTAATTGGGGGTGCTGCTGCTGCCCTACTTGCAGTGGGTGGATTGGCATTCCCCAGGGCTCTTGATTTCGGCTACTCGTACCAGGCTCCGACCCGGGGTGGTACTGCATGAATGTGTCAGTCGGGTTTACCCACGGTTGTTGATATATGTCGTCCGACCCTAATTGGGGCTGCTGCTGCTGCCCTACTTGCAGTGGGTGGATTGGCATTCCCCAGGGCTCTTGATTTCGGCTACTCGTACGAGGCTCCGACCCGGGGTGGTGCTGCATGAATGTATCAGTCGGGTTTACCCACGGTTGTTGATATATGTTGTCCGACCCTAATTGGGGGTGCTGCTGCTGCCCTACTTGCAGTGGGTGGATTGGCGTTCCCAATGGTTCTTGATTTCGGCTACTCGTACCAGGCTCCGACCCGGGGTGGTGCTGCATGAATGTATCAGTCGGGTTTACCCACGGTTGTTGATATATGTCGTCCGACCATAATTGGGGGTGCTGCTGCTGCACTACTTGCAATGGGTCTGCCCACCGTTCTTGATTTTGGCCCCTATTCAGACTTGTATCCGACAACAACCCTAATTGCCGGCGCTGCTGCTCCATTTGCAGTGTATTTGGACACAGGACCAGCCGCGGGTCAGTTGGTTTCGCCGACGCCCCATTATATTCGATGAGACCTGTACTAGTCGCAAGCCCCAATTGGTGGGTGTGCTGCTGCTGCAGTGTGGCCCACGACTGCAATTCTTCGGTACTTTGACTCGTCACACCTGCAATTTCCTGCGCTGGGATGGCGGAATTATCTTGATGTGGACCCAATTGATCTTGAAACGGTGGAAAGTGCTCTTGAAACGGTGGCCCATGTCCATGGGAATGTTGCTGTGGGTCCACCTGCTCACTCTGTTGGTCGTCATCATGTAACCTCTTTTGGGATTGATCGAAAGCATCGTAGTTGAAGAAACTGTCATCATCTTCTTGACCTGACATGGTTGAATTTGAGTGTGAAAACAGTGAATTTGCGTACACTGATGAATTTGCGTATTATGAAGAAATTAAATATTACGAGTACTTATATAGAGGTTTGGTCGGCTAATTTTATAGAAATATTTTTATCTTCAATATACCAAGTACAAGTACAAGCAAGTGAGTAATAAATAAAATGGTCATTATTCAAAAAATATTATACATGGAGATGATTATAGTGGTGGTGGTGACTATGGAGGTGATGGTCGAGACTACGGAGATGATTCGTAGGTGGTGGTGTTGACATCAGTATGGGGGCGGACGGGCGGTGGTGGAAACTACGAAGATGATTCATGGTGGTGGTGGTGACTACATATTTTTGGTCGTGATATATTTGAGTTTGGGTTTTAATCTAGGGCAATTTACTTACACACCCCCTGTTAGATTC
>JAQRGC012066736.1:0-10665 GCA_028659135.1 Plantago lanceolata
GTCCCTGTAATTTTATTAGTTGCATTAATGACTCCGAAATTTACATTAAAATTAGTTGGGGTTGCTATATAATTAGTATAAATATGTCCCTAATGTCCCTCTCTGAGAGCCGTCCCTTATAAGACTTTGCGTATTTTTATTATTATTAATCTTTTGCTACAATTGAAGGGTTTTAATATGTCTGAAAAATCCTATAATGTAATTTATTTAATATGGGAGGGAGTAGTAAGGGAGTACTATATAAAGTGGTAAAAAAATAATAGGCTATCAGAATCGAAATTTATGAATTGTAATATCGAAGTAAGAAAAGATAGAGTAGTTAAAAAATATTGGGGTTAAGACCGGGATTTTTGAACCCGACGTGAATCGAACACGCAACCTTCTGATCTGGAGTCAGACGCGCTACCATTGCGCCACGGATCCCCATGTTTTACTTTCTTATAATTAACGTATATATAATCAAGCTATACTTGCATCATTAAAAAAAAACTGGGCTGAGAGGTACAGGGCTTGTCAAATGATAAATTCCAGCTTCTATCTTTGTTGGTGAGCAATTACATTATCATCTTTCAGCAGACAGACTTTTACTCATTAAATCTTTTCAAATCAACAGGAGTGGTTTCATCATCATGGCTGGTTGTGCTGAACTGCTGACTGAGGAACATGGACACGGTTCATCTATACAGTATATATATGTATATCTCCTTTTCGAAAAGAAAACGAAGAAATCATGTTCATGTATATATAAATATCTTTCCAAGAAATTTTCTTGTATTTATAGGAAACAAACCCCATGCTAGTATATAGGAGTAGTACGTATTTTCTAGTTCCTCAGAAATCCTGATATCAATCATGTCGATTCTGCATTACTTGTATTGATCTCTGCTGTGAAAAATTGTTCTGCCTTGTCAATGAAACTTGCAGGAAATCTACAGTGCAACATCAAAGATGTATCACTCTGAACTGGACCCATGTTCATGTCTTCACAGGTCTTCAGCATTTTGTTGTCCCGTTGGTTCCGCAGTTTCATTGATCTAATGTTACCGCCTTTCTGGGAGAGGACTCGAGTGCTTTTTGTGGAATTCCTGTTTGGTCTTTGAGATGCAGCATCAGCCTGAAGTTTTTTAGATTCAGGACCCGTTTGATTTGATTCAGCCGAATCATCTGATGATGCACCGGTTTGGTTTGAATTTTTGGATGATTTTAGTGAAGGCATGAGCATGTCCATGCTGAGTTCCTGCTGAATGACAGCCTTATTCTGCTCACATCCATACGAAGCAGCCACTAACGTGCTTGCGATGATAGGCATCAACTCGGGATCACTGAAGAACACAAAAGGCAGATCACACACCTGTTTTAAGGTACAATTGGTTAGATTGTGATTTCCTTGGGCAACTGGTGAATAAAATGGACTAAATTGCGAAAAACTGCTCATGCATCACCTCATCTCTAAAACCAGTAAGCAAATCCCACCCACTATAAGACAATCGCTACGTTTTCAGGGGTGGTCTTACAAATTACTGAGGACCGAGTATATGAATCTACTGACCTTGTGGAGGATGGTAGGGCTCTTTCCCCAGCGAAGTACAGCTTGGTTTCCCGGATGAAACAATGCAAAGTAGCCAAGAAGTGACAAAGATTCCAGCAACAGCAAACCAATCTACAAATGTACAAGCATTAATAGGCTTTCATTTTATTACATAGAAACAAGAGCAGCCTGTCGAGAAACAATAATAAGCACAAAGTTAATTCACCGTCTTATCAAGCATGTCTGTTACCTTATCATTAGCCACTCCCCAGTTGCTCGTGCAATGTGAAAGCAGGAAGCTCATCAAGTGAAAGAACTCCATTTTCAAGTCAGGCCGAGCCTAGAGATTGATGAAGTACAATTCAAAGAGAAGTAAAAGGGTTGGAGCAAAGACGCAACCACCATAATAAATCCCGTGTGGAAAACTGGAAAGTACTTACCAGCATTTTCTGAATGAAAGTTACATCTACTAGAGCCAGATTGTTCAACACCTTCAGAACTCCAGTGGCCACTTCCTCAAAATTAGATGGGAGGGTATATGAGCCCTGAAATAAATTATTCCAAACGACTCAATTAAAGCCACACACAAAAAAAAAAATAAAAAAATGCAGAGATTTCACCACTTCGTCCTTACAAGCTTCAGAAAATGGACTCAAAGACAGTTGTAGAACATCATGCAAAATGAATTGCAATTCTCGTTCCACTGTAACTCTTCTAAAACTATAAAAAATAAATAGAAGGAGGCAAATGGTGATGATCAACGCTTGTAACTTATCAATGTACTGACATAATTTTCTTCCTAAAGGGATCTAGCTGAGAAACTACAGTTGTGGACGAATTGTACTTGTAATACAATGGAAAACAGGGGCAAAGCATGAAGACAATGGCTAAACTAGTCACATCCATATTAGAACATCACCACCTTCTATTCACTAGTGTGTGAGATGTCCACAGACTATCCAATTCGTCATACAAGATGTAGGGATGTAAACAAGGCAAGACAGCTGCTGAAGATATCATTTGTATCATTTAAATTTCCTAACAGTTACTCAGGCCGTCAGGCATATACCGCTCGGATGTCTAGCTCATGTGACTGACACTGATACGGCCTGAAGGAGAAGTAACCCAAACAACATGTGAATGATAATGACAGAAGTGCTAAAGATGTACTGTCATATTACTATTCGGAGCTAACTTTCTGTACTATTACAACAGGANGAAAAAAAAAAAAAAAAAAAAAGAGTTGAACCTTGCAAGATCAGGAATATTTTAAGTGAAAGCATTCGATTAACCAGTGCACACGAAGAGCGTTACAATTAGTATATATTTTTGTCTAAAGAGTTATAAGCTCTCCTTAGCTCATCCATATACGGATAGCACATTACAATTTACATTAGACTGTGTATAAATGTGTTAAATGCTGAAGTACACTCCCCAAAACTATTAATTATCTACTATATAGCTAGCAGTAAATGAGACAAATATCTATAAGACCAATCAAGAATTGCAACTGCACAATTCAAGCGTTTCTGAATGGCCACAACGAAAAATCACAAACAAGAAATACGTCATGAACTAAAAGACGTGAGTGAAATGCGATCTAAGCTAAACCATCATTCATCAGGTTTCACGACAATCATGAAGAAACATATAGACTGTACCAGTACTAACAATCTCACAAAAGGTTAGATGAAGAATTTTATGATACCTGTTCAGCAGATAACCTGTTATTAGCTTGCAGTAGCACAGCAGTCAACATGGAAGGAAGACAAACTAAGCCAGTCTCTCCCATTGCCGAAAGGAGAAATTTTGCAGGGTTCTTTGAATCAGAGATATTACCACCGATTTGTTCTGCACCATTGCTAGCAGAGTTACTACCCATTCTCTGAACAGAAGCACACTCGCCTTTATCGTCTGTCGGAACTCTTGAGGAAACATCTATGGCATCAACACTCCCCATTTCGGGAGAAATATGATCAACATCAAACAAGCTGCTACCAAGGAGACTGATAGCACCTGCTCCTTCCCTTGCAGAAGTTTTATTATCCAGTGATGCATCTGGCAAATGCTCAGGCATGCTACCAGTTGGAGGAAAAAGGATCCTGCTAGAATTGTATGTAGTTGATATAACATCTGCAGGTTCAGGGACTTCTATTTCATCAAGTTTAATTCCCCGTATAACTTCACTGGGAAAAGATTCCCAATCTATAGAAGATGATCCTTTGAATTTGGATGTCAGAACTACCAATAAATTTATACTTAGAAGAATCGATGAAGGAAACGGTGATCCTTCTACCTGTGGTCTGTCATAAAGTGCAAAGAAATCTCGTAATCTATGAATAATTTGATATGCAATAACAAGCTCTACCAAACCATCCTGCATCTGAAGCTGGTTTTCATTAGAGCTCCCACACCCAATAATGGCAGCAGCCGCCCATAGAAAACCATCCACAATTTCAGAAATAGACTCCAGATTTCCAATGGAGGTTTTATTAGTTTGGCCAGAGGCACTTGATGATGCTGCGATCTTAATATAGTTCTCAAGTGCTGCCGCCAACATAGGGATGACTGGAGGTAAGAGATTCTGCACAAGGAAATAGCATCTATTTGCTGGCACAGCGAGCACTACCCTAAGAAGCCTTAGAAGGTATAGTGTCACCTGGCAGGCTTCAGGTTTAGAAGTGTGAGAAGCTGGCAATGCAGAAGCAATGAAATCGAGCAGGCCAGCTTGGCGAGAAGCCTGTAACTCAGCATCCCTCCCCTCCAAGAACTATATAACATTTAAATGGGAAATCATGTCACAAAGGATAAATTTCACCAGATAACCTATGGTTGAAGGAATATTAGCAAAACCAGGAGTTTGACCAAGTCTCAAATGAAGCATTTTTCAAATATTTTGTCCGAGGGTGAGGTGGGATGGGTGATGTTGTATTAACATGTCACACATCCTTTGTTGAGTTACTTTCTCAGACTTTGTGGTTTTGAGTATTAAATCAAAGTCATCAAACCACAGGGTCCAGACCTATTCTCCAAATTAAGTTATCCATATCGAAGACATTATAAAACAAGAAACTGCTGTTTTAAAGTTACAAAATCAAATTATTTAACCTGAAATGTAAAATGGAACTTTTGAGTACCTTGATTATCTCAGCAGTTATTAGTCCAAAATTAGCAGCACCTTCTTTCCTCGCCTGGCGAAGTCTCTGCAATTCCTGAACCCATCTACAAATTTTCCCTCTTGCAGTTCCTATAGCAGTTCGATACCCAATGCTAGAACCTTCAATTCCAACTGAAGGCTCGGGAAAATCATGTTTCAGTGACATAAGCCTTTGTCGAATCTTTTTTATTCTTCTCTTTAACAAATGTTGATGTGATTCACTAGTTAACGCACCAGACCCAGCTGTGGAGACACCACTATTATTTGTCCGATCATTCCCTTGAGCTTGGACTTCTTTACCAAAAATACGCCGCAACAAAGGTGAAGATTGATCCCTGAAATCCATTGAGGCCCTTTCCCGTATTTGTTCCAGATAAAATTTACGCCGCTGTTCACTTTCACTGAGTCTTTCAGCTAATTTCTGAGCCAAGAGTTCAGCCTCCTCCTGTCGAGCTTTTGCTCGAATTTCCTTCTTTCTCATCTTTTCCAAGGCCTTCGCTTCACGTGCTGCATTAGAAGCTTTCCGTTCTTCTTCCCATCTAACTTGAGCCTCTTCTTTCTTTCGCTGTGTCTCAGCCAGCCGCTGCAGCTTCTCAGCTTCAATAAGCCTTCTGCGTTCCAAAACGGCTTCTTCTCTAGCCATGTCCTCTTTCTGTTTAGTTTTCATAACTTGAAGTTTCTCTGCTCTTCTCACTTCAGAGTCCTGAAGCTTTTTGCGCAATATATGCTTTTTGTTTTCTTCATTCAACGAGGTGATGAAACGTACCTCATTGACTTTACTGCTTTCATCACCGGCTCTTCTCACAACCTGAGCCAAATATGCCTCATGCCTAGATTCACTTCGCTGATGGCGATCAAAAATCGACTCCCGTAACTTATTGCTCCGAACAGTTTGCCACTCATTTACACGGTTAAGTTTCTCTGAGGTCTTTTGAAGCTTCTGAACTTTCTCATTCTCAAGTTGACTTCTGATTCTTGTTGCCCGTGCATGTTTCTCTTCTGCTTCTTTTTTAAGATCAAGACTTGATTTTTTCTTCTTCTCCGGAGACATAAGCTTATCATGCAGTACCCGAACTCGCTCAGTACTTTTCCGGCCAAGACCAGGTGAATAAGAGAAACGCGAAGATCCACGATATGGAGATGCAAGTATGTCTTCCCAGTTTCTCTTCTCTTTCCAAGCATCCATTGCGGAGCTTCCATTTCTCTTATCTCTCTCTCGTTCTGGAATGGGAACGTGTCGTCTCATGGCATCAGCTGATTTGGAGTTTTTCTCACGGTCATGCCTAGTTAACATTTTGACTTTCTTATTAAGCAGCTTCTCCGATTCCAAAACAGATCCATTCAATTCCTTATTACTCTTTTCATTGCCATGGGTAGCAGAACCCTCTTTCACAGGTAACCTAGATGGCACAGAACCTGATTTGCCAGAGACAATATTTCTCTTCTCTTTAGTAAATCCATCTGAGATATCTGATACTGCAATCTGCTTCCTTGCCTTTGCTGTTGATTCTTTAGAAACACCAACTATATCACCTTTCCAGGTTGAATTTTCTGCAGTATCTCTTGATTTGATATGATAACTATGAGAATCAGACCCCAGTACACCTGGATTATTGATACGTGCACCAGATCGCTCTTGTTGTATTTTCCTAAAAGCTTCAAGAGATGAAGACAGTATCTCTGCTCTCCGGGGTGAAGTTGTCATTCGGCGGACCTGTTATAGGTAAAAACAGTAAGACCATTAAATGAGAAAAAAAACAAGCTGCAGGTACTGAAGTCAACTTTTGTCTGTTATCATGTATCCACCAAGACTATTTGGCGAAACACAAAAAGAAAAAAAAAAGAAAAAAGAAAAGAATTACCATATTCAAGGCGACATACTAATGTGCATGGTTTGAAATTAAAGAAAACTCAATGCCTGGTTCCCAAATCTAAATTGGTCATTGACTTCATAAAATAAATATGCTGATTCTCCCTGCATCTTGTTTTAACCAATAGCATAATAAGATATGGTATTATCTCGGCCATATTCATGAGCAATGTGACAACTTGAAGCCTTTATTTAAACTCTTAGTGATGATTTGTGTAGACTGACAACCATTCGTTAAAATTTTGCAGTGATTAATAATTGAACTTTCGATGTCAATTTGTCATCTCAATTGACAGAATGAAATAAACTCACAGGATACATGCACCATGGACTTTAAAACTTTTCTTTTTAAAAATATAAATGATAATGCACTATCACTGTACTGCATCCTAGTCTACATTATGTGTCCTACTCGTAGTTACCAAGTCCTCTTTATCTACTTATGCAAATTTACTGCTGGGTAACACCTAGGAAGTTTGCATGCACTAAATAGTCAGATGGCTGCTTTTATGCAGAATCTATATAATAGTTCCTTAGCCATTTAAAAGAGAGAGAATGCGAACCTCCCATGAGAGGGCATGTGGTCTGCGATGATCAGACTGCAATACCAATGGTGCACCTTCAATTTCATGAGATGGGGATCTTTTCTGTTTCTCAAACTTTTCAACTCTAGACTTTAGTTCTCTAAAGTCTAGTGCAGCTTCTTCAAGAACAAGACTAGCTTCTTTCATTTGCTCAAGATCACATTCAAGTTCACAGAGAAGGTAAAGTTCATCCACAGCCCTGTTGAGGTTTTCAAAGAGAAAGCACCATAGGCGTTCTCTGAATCTTTCTTTACTTTCACCAGTGACTTCTGCATTTGCTGCATCTATACTCTCTGTGTCAAGAACATCATTTGAATTTTCTTGTATCTTCTTATCCCTGGCCTCTTCAGTTAAAGCTGTTGATGCACAATCGCCTATAGTTCCACGTTCACTATGCTCGGACAAAGCTGGACCTGAACCAGATTTAAAATTAGCTGCTTTTCTTGTTGATTCATCCTCACATGCATTGTCAGAAATATTTTCCTTCAAAGTGTCACAGGAGTCATCATTTTCTGGTTGTAAACATTCATGGTTTTCGTGGAAGCCTGCTTCACTAACTATTTGTTCAATGGTAATCTGATCTTTAACATCTTCGGATGGCACTTCATTAACCTCTTTACAGAGTTCGTCTGCGGATATTATTTTCGGAGATGCTGTCTGGGACTCCGGAGGAAACATACCCTCATCAACTGCCACTGCACAAATTTGATTCTCATTCCGACCAAGTCGAACACTGCATGGAAGAAGTTCACCAGCCTTCAATACATCCGGATTGTGAGTTTTAGTTTTTCCGAAGTTAACTTCAGCACCAGAAGTTTTCCCGTAATGCACCAGTGTTCCCTCATCCAAGTCACCCCATTTGATTTTGGGGAGAACTTGATTATTATTTGGAATTTCTGAGTTAGCTTTTAATTTATTGCTAGATGCTGAAATATCAACACCGGCTAAATTGCATGAGTCACAAATCTCATGTTCAAGGATAACTGATTTGTGAATGCAATCATCAATTGCCTCCTTTACGGAAGAGATAGAAGAAGTTTCCGAAGCATTTCTGATATCAGGTACAATGCAGGCTCTACTTGAAGTAGAGGGCTGGCTTTCAATTATGGTATTTACAGACTTTTGAACCGGTGAAGGCGTACAGCTAGAACTTAAGGAACTGTGTTTCCCATGGAGCTTGACACCTCCACCAGTCGATGAGGACTTTGAATTGCCCCTGTGTTTCTGCCAATAAAAGTTCAAGAGATGTCTCAACAGAACAAAGTAGACCAAATGAACTACATAAAGATCACAAAGGAAGGGTTATGGTTTGAGTCACTTGCAAAATCAAATAAAAAGAGAAAAAAAATCATCATATGCTTAGACTAAGAAGAAAAGAGACGGCCGAACATGGCATATGAATATAAACATTTTAAAAACCTGTAGTGCAATAAGAAACAAAGATAGGAATCAAGAGTTTGACATTGAACAGCACAAGTGCAACAAGAAACTATGACAGCAATAGATATGTCATAGAAATTAGCATTATAGGAAATCGGCTCACGTTTAAATATCAACAAACTAGGGTGAGTGATCGAGCACACATGCACATATATACAGACTTCAAAAGCCCATATGTGATACAAACACTATTGAAGTTTTGACGAATTTCAAGAAAGACAAGAGAAGGATAGTAGCTGCTACTATCATTTTGAAGGGGTTCGGTCTAGAGAGTTATCGTCTGAAAGTGAAGCCAATCTCATTTCTAATAGATGCCCCAAAAAAAGGTAGGCTTCCGCATCCTTAATTTCTCTCAACTTTCTTCGCTTACTTCTTATTCTATTTGTTCCAGAAACATATCAATGTAGTTTAAATTTTCGTTTTTCTCTTTATCCCGGTGTCCTACTACAATCCATACCATTCACCCAAGAAACAAACAATTTTCTCAATGATCATACAAAATGCACACTATGACACTCAAATACTCCAACCCTTCCGCCAGATTGTATACTACGTCTTCAATTTCATTTCGTTTCGATTTTTTGTAAAACCTTGTCTTCTACCACTAAATCAATTAACACCCATCCTACAAAGCTCCACCGATACAAAAGCAAAACGTCTACAATCCAACGAAAGGGAGGGAGCATAAAACTACAGATATGAACCTGGCAAGGTAAAAACTTTCAGTCTAGAGTTCATGGAGACACTGCATAACATCCACAATTTGAACACACTGCATTCATCTAACAAGAAAATGACACCATAAACCTCAATTTACATATAAAAATCACATCTTTGTTTCGACATCACAAAGAAAAGAAAAAAAACCTACCTTTTTCACCTGCATCCATCCTTCACCTTCAGCACTCTCCATCATCACAACACACACAAAACTGTAAAGCTGCAAAACCACTTTCCTTCAAATCATCATATATAGTTTCAATGACAGATTATAAAACCGAAACATCCTTTACCTACTACATAAAAGTTAAAACCCATAAGAAAAATGGTACGAAATTTACCAAGAAAACGGTATTAATACAGAACAAAATTACAAAATTGCAGATGAATGACAATCAAGTTGAGGGTTGAAATTTCAAACAACAACAAGTAAAGCATCAAATTGGTACTAGGAAAAAAGGGTCAAATCTTTGATGAAGTGGCTACATTTATGAAGAAAATAGGGGACGTTGGGAACAGAAAAGGATTTAACAAGGGAGAGTCTTTGTTTATGTTTCAATTTCTTGCTGGGGTGAAAGGCCAAATTCACAAACGAGAAATGAAAAATCAAATATACTACAATTTAGAGGCAATTATCAGTTTTTTACCCTTTTAATTGTATCCATTTCAACTTAATCACCCTTTTTTTCTTAAGGGACTAAAACGTATTCGCGTGTATAATTTAAAACGTGCTTACAATTTTTAAACTTTTATAACACGTTAAATTTTTAAGATTGTAAATGAATAAGTGGTAAATTTAACAACTTTATTTTAGAAAAAAACTTTAAAATGTTATTTAGTTTCTTAAATCATGGTTTTAAACTTGTAATAGTAAGTGATGGTTTAAATAGTAAATGAATTGACCATGAACATTAGTGGTATTATTTTTAATACTAATTCTTAAAAGATACCAACTCATGTAAAGACCATAAAAAGACCAATTCAAAATAATTAATGACTTATTTAGGACCATTTTATTACCTACGCGTGTCGTGGATTTGCGTTAGTCTTTTTTTAGTCTTTACAATAGTTGGTCCCTCAAGAGATGAACTCTATTTTTAAAGTAAAAAGGTAAATTGGTAGTTTTGATCCGACAACTACCTTAGATGGGTTTATTTTATATAATAAATTATTTCATATACACCTCCTAATCCCTAATTAGATCCTCTTTTTTTATGTAAGGGACAATCTTATTTTTAATTACATTCACTTGTGCAACCCCGGCCAGGGGGCTTGCAACTCCCTGATCGGAGTTGCAAGCTCCACCACTGGATTCTTTACCTAAATTTGGTGATGTAATTTGAATAAGAAGGAAAGGAAAAAAATT
>JAQRGC012066876.1:0-10121 GCA_028659135.1 Plantago lanceolata
TGATATTGAGCCCAATCCATTTTGTAACCATGCTGTTACACTTGGGATTAGTGGGCTAGTTTCTGCATGGGCTGGTTGGTATAGAAACTGGCCTTCTTAAATTTCTCATTTGGAGTCCTAGATAATGAATGATTAGCAAACTTTTGATTCCCAAGTCTTCAACTTGCTTAATGTTGATGTTCATGTAAGTTATGATTCTATGAATGACTCTTGTTCATGTTTCAAATGTTATTTATGGAATATTTGATGTAGAAAATTTACTCCTTGGGACTCTAATTTTATGGTATACTCCTTATCTCATAAATAATGTGCAATTTGACTTTTTAAGGTCGATTACACAAATTACTTTTAGACCATACATCACTCAAATATGCAATAAAAGTCAGACGACACATTCTTCGCGGGACGGATAACATAATATTTCACTAAGATCAAGGTCACATAAATATGCAATAGAAGTTACTACTGTGGTTACATAGAGTAAAGAAAACAGTAAAGATAAACCATTATTTTTTACTATTACGATTCAGTTGAGGTCCATTTACTTCAATCCAGACGAAGAGATGAGAGCCTAAATCTCTATATCAACTCTAATGAGTATACTTATTCGAAACGGAGAAAGCTTATATTTACGAACAAATCCAACCACGGTTACGGAACTAGAGTTGGTGTCAAGTTTGTAATTCAAGTGATCCTTGGGCGTGTTTTGGCAAATTTTCCAAATTTGCAGGCGACTTCAAAGCTACCTTGTAAAACCGACAATGGCAGTGTGAAGAAGAAAGCAAGAAATTTCACAGATTTCTTCAATTCCAGTCCAGTCCAAGCAAAGTCATCACCATTACCATTTCTATTAGCTTCTTTACTACTCCAATCACTTGCTGGTAAGCACCTTCCCTCTTTCTACAATCACAATTCAAAGGTTTTGCTTCCATTCTGTGTGATTTGTGTGATCTCTCTGTCAGATATTTTGGGGAAAATGGCGGAGGAAGTGAATCATCCGTCTAGGTATGTGAAATTGAACAAGGATCATGGGCCAATGGAGGAAATTAGGCCCGGTGAGCTTAACCAGCCTATTGATGTTCCTCAGGTATTGTGTTTGAGCAATTAAGCTCCATTGGTGGCTATTTCTGTGTTTGTTGTTTATGTGTTGACTGTTTTAGATGTACTTTTATACTGTATGCATTATTATGTGGTTTTGCTAGTTTGTGATCAGTTGTGATGTTGGATGAAGTTACATTGTCAATGTTGATTTTTCGGCCCGAGACGAATAGTAGTGGGCCCTTGATACTTTGATAAGCTCCTCATGAATTGGCCATTATAATGAAACTTTTACACAATTGTATATAGCTGACAGACTTTGATGAGTGTCTTCTTGCTTGTTGGATTTGGATGAAGTTTAGCTTGTCTATATCGTTTTTTAGTTTGCGCCTTTGTTGTACAATAGAGTCCTTTTGCATTGTGTAATGAGATAAGCTCTGAGTGTTGATTTTCGCCCTTAGAGAATAGTAGCGTGCCATTTGCCTTGTGATATGATACTTTGATAAACTCCCTATGAACCTGCCATAACAATGAACTTGTTACACAATTGTTTAGCTGACAGACTTTGATAAGTATCAGTCTTATTGCTTGTTGGATTTGGATGAAGTTTACCTTGCCTATCTCGTTTTTTAGTTTACACCTTTGATGTACAATAGAGGCCTTTTGCATTGTGATAGAGAGATAAGCTCTCAGTGTTGATTTTTCACCCTGAGACGAATAGTAGCGTGCCCTTTCCGTTCTTGGTATGATACTTTGATAAGCTCCCCGTGAATTTGCCATTACAATGAAAATTTTACACAATTGTCTAGCTGACAGATTTCGATGAGTATCTTCTTGCTTGTTGGATTTGGATGAAGTTTACCTTGTGTCCTTGTCCATCTTGTTTTTCAGTTTGCGCCTTTGTACAATAGAGCCCGTTTGCATTGTGATAACGGATAAGCTCTTAATGAGTCTCCTACGACGATGAATTTTACACACTTTTCTAGCTGTTTTACTTGATTTTAATTTACATTTTATGAGTTTCTGTTCTTCATGCTGGTGGTCTGTATTGATGTTTCCTATTTATGTGAGGAAAATCGCGACAGGGCAGGGGATTTTCTAGTTGTATGCCAATCTTACTTTTGAAAGAAAATATGTCTCCCTTGGATAGTTTTACAGGATAAACAGTTTAGGAAAACGCTATGCATTTCCTACTTAATTAGATCACTTTTAGCAATTAAGGGAGGTGTTTGTTTTTGTTTGTATGTTGGCTCCTTCTTTATGACTCATCTACTAAGTACTAATTGATGCACTCTGGCTTAAGATTTCTAGAGCTCTTTCTTTCTCTTTCCTAATTTGGGGCTAAGACCTCTTTCTTTCTCTTTTCTAGCTGTTTCTGGCTTTAGATTCTAGAGCTTCTTGTTTGGTACATCTACTTTTATCAATCCTAACATAAACAAAGAGAGATAGTAAGAAAAAAAAAGTTCTGTATCTACAAGACCGTTTCTAAAACCACCCATGTCCTCTCTTTGCAGTCAATCAAGTAGGAAGAAAGGTCCCGTCTGGTCTAACTTCTAACGAATCTGTTTTTCTACATGCGGTCCACCTAAAGTCTCTCGTTCGGTGGGATTATTGATATGATCTGAAGTTCACATTTAATGTGTTCAAATTACATGGGCTTTTGTACGAACAATAAGTCGCTCTATATTTTTTCATGAATGCAGTTGCACGTCCGCAAGTGCAATGAATGTGGGCAGCCTTTACCAGAAAGCTATCGAGCACCTGCCGATGAACCTTGGACAACTGGCATATTTGATTGTGCTAACGACACTGAAAGTTGTGAGTTTCTTATTCCAATTCTACATTAAAAAAGTTAGATTTCCAAAAATAAGTTGAATTTTCTATGCTAAACAATCTGTTTTAATCATTCTGTCACTCATTTACTGGTTCCCTAGGACGCCTCTACCATATTTCATTCAATTGACTTGGGTCGAATTAGGATAATTTATTTTCTAAAGTGAATCACCCTTAGGAACGCATACAATTGAAACCAACGTTTTTCTGCTCTAGTTACTTACCATTTCCTATGCAAATATATTCATTGATTTATATACCTACAGGCTGGACAGGACTATTTTGCCCATGTGTCTTGTTTGGCCGCAACGTTGAACAGATAAGAGATGATACCCCATGGACTGGGCCATGCATTTGTCATGCCATTTTCGTTGAGGGTGGTCTTGCACTTGCTGCAACAACCGCAGCTCTACACGGTATGATTGACCCAAGAACAGTATTTCTCATCGGGGAGAGTTTGGTCTTCGGTTGGTGGATGTGCAGTATATACACCGGCCTTTTCCGTCAATCAGTGCAGAAGAAATATCACCTCAAGGTGATTTCTCTACTTATAATGCTTCAAAGTTCAAACTTCTGATCCAAATTTACACTCATGTTGTTGGATTTCATGTCTGGTGCAGAACTCCCCATGCGACCCTTGCTTGGTGCACTGCTGCATGCACTGGTGTGCCTTGTGCCAGGAGCACCGGGAGATGAAAGGCCGTCTATCAGACGACTCTCTTGTGCCGATGACCATAGTCAATCCACCGCCTGTCCAAGAAATGAACAGCCATGATGCCGCATCACCCTCCAGAAACGGCGATGATGATCAAGTTAATGTAGAGATGCAAGCTTTATAGATGTAAGTAAAACTGATCTGTCACTAGAATTCAGCTTTCTTATATATTTATTTAGCTTTAGAAAAAGAGTCCGACTGATGCATGCAATCAATTGTTGGTACAACATGTTGATACTTATTACCTGGAGACGCTATATTTCCTTTATTCTAGTCGTTTTTTAGATTTTGTAGGGTAACCAGTGCAACATCCACTAGTAGGGGTTAGCGTAACCCCTACCAGCATCTACATAAACCCCAGCGCAGTCTCCTCTGCTGAAATTGTTGGATCGATTGCTGATCTGTTGATTGAGATTCTTCTTCGCCTCCCTCTAAAATCACTTATTCGCTTCGAGTTTGTTTCCAAGCAAATGTCATGCTCTCATCATAAACCTGAACTTTGGTTCTTTGTTGATTTCTAATCAGAACCCAACCCTGCTGACCTTAACCTTTACGAGCCACTGATTGCTTACTAGCAATTCAACACAAATACTCACGTAGATCAGGTCTATTCTATTGTATGCAAGTCACCCCATAGCCAAACGCAACCAAACAAACGAACTGGACTATATTTCCAAGAATAACCTCACTGTTTAATTACATCAACAGTAAATAAAAAATTACACGACCAAACATCATACATCTAAAAAAAGGATAATCCAATAACTTTGATACGGATTACGGACCATCTCTTGGTCCAGTCTTTGTTAAGGCAACCGCCAATAAAATCTCTGTAACACTGAGAAGTGAGAAGCATCATCATCTTCAGGCAAGCTCGGTGGTTCCTCGTAACATATCTCCCAAATCAACGATGAACAGTCTAGTCGTTCTGCCTCCGTCAAATCCAAAATCTGGGATAGACTGTACTTGGGAAGGCTCATGCAACGGGCTCCGGTTCAACTCCGCTGCTTTAAACTCCACGAACTGCGCTATGTACCATGACATGATGTTTGAGGCCTGCTGTTCTGATTCTGTCCATTTAGTGTCTGCTTATCTCCATCGGCCTAGGGTGTATTTGGCCTTTGATCCCGCAAAGTCTCCTTATTACAGAGTTGTCTGCATTGAGGTGGTTTCCTATGAGACCGTTCAGGGATATGAGATTCAGATAGACAGATACATATTTTACTCCTTCGAGACAACGTTTGGAGCTAAGTGGAAAGCCTTTAGCTACACTACACGAATCCTCACTGTATCATTTCAGTTATAACCCATTAGACCCGACCCTTTACTCCAACACAGTTACTAATGATGGGCCGCATACATATCCGGTTTGCCAGAGAATTTAGTAGTAATTACTACTAGAATCCTAGTGGGTACAGAAGTTTGAATCCTCCTCTGAGATTTAGGAAGATTCCTGTTCTACTAGGAATCTGATTATGAATAATTAGTCCTGGTATATATAATGATCAAGGCCGATCATCTTCAATAAACAATCAATACTCTGTTGTGTATATTGTTGTCAAAGTAATATACATAACAGAGAGATCCATACTCGCCCCGTCACACAAAACATTATCATTGTTGAATTAGAAGACATTCTTTTGACAAAACATTATCCATTGGTGAATTAGAAGACAGGATGAGAAGGAATGAGCCAGTTGACAAGGATATGAGCGACATCGATTACTATTTTCGTGCGGAGAATGTTACGTTAAGCCAACAGGAACAGGATGAGCTATTCAGAAGTCGGAGCTCTGCAGATGAGATGAAGAAGAAGAGGAGGAAGAAAAAGACCATGTTTGAGTCCCTTTTCTTTTGTTTCGATTTTGTCAAGTACTTCTATTTTTCTACAAACTAATCATGCCAGGCCACACATATCGTGTATTAGAGGGTGTATCTGCGGTTACCTCTACCAGTGATGGTAATAGACGCTTGTTCTTTCTATTTTATCTTAGTACCCTCGTATTAGAGGGTGTATCCGCGGTTTGTTTGTTTAGCTAAGTTTGTTTCGAGCATGGATTATAGCTTATTCTGATTTTTGCAATAATATAAGAATTGGTACACCGTACACGTACAATTTCACTTCACAATAGATGAATGCAAGCATCAAAATTCAAAATACATTAGTCAAGAATTCTCAATTGAAGGCGTAGAAGATAAAAGAATGATGAACAAAAAAACACAATTAAAGCCCAGCTGTAAACGGGACGCGGGTAGCCGGTAGCCATGACCTCCCCGCAATGAAATTTGCAGCCGTAAACCTTCCGGCCTCGGTTGCGCTTGTTATGACCCGGTATCCCCTCCAACGGACCCTCCGGCTAGTTCCTGAGCCTGGTCCGGAGTTTCTGTACTCCCCATAATACAATGTGTTTAGAGCGAAATTGCCATCCCACTCCAACCAACCCGCCGGATCAACCAATCTATCCAAATAGGTTTGCATGAAAACAGTTCTGGAGTACTGCTTCCAGGGTCGGCCTAGAAACGACTGGAATGATCCAAGAACCGGAACCAAATCCGAGGAGGCCATGACCCGGGAGTTATGAATTGAGATCCCAGTGTTCTGGTTTGGGTCGGTTCGGCCTTGAGCTGTGATGGTGTTCTTTTGCTTTGCCATGGGACGGCGGGCATAGATCATGCAGTTTTGGAAGACGACGGCTGCATTGCCGAAGATGAAGTCGACTGTGCCGTATATGTAGCATTCTTTGTAGAATTGACGTTGTGAGTGGACATAGAGCGTGTCTTGGTAGCCCTCAAAACCACATCGGTAGAAGACGGAGAGGTCGGCTCCAGAGCGTAGGGCAACGGCTTGGTGGTTCTGTGGGCCTGCGGTGTTGCGGAATGTGATGCCGGTGGCGATGAATCCTTCACTGGTCACGACTGCAATTTATAGAGAGATATTAATGATTATATTTCAAAAGAATTTTCTGATGCATGTTAAGCTCAAGTGCTCAACTTAAAAATAAAAATAAAATGAAATGAGTTATAAGATTCGAGTTTTTTTTAGATGTTAGAGGCTGATTTATAACTTACTAACGGTTCCGGAATTGAAGGTGGTCGAGCCGCCTCCAACGCTCCTACTGCCGGTGATGATGGTGTACTTCATGCCATCACCAACAAGCATAATGTTGCTCAACTTGCTGCCTTCAATTTCCAAATTCTCCCTATAAACACCTCTTTTCACATGAATAACAAACCTCCCACTTCCACTCCTCCTTGCCGCGGCGTCAAGGGCGGCCTTAATAGTGCGGTAGTTGCCAGACCCGTCCTGGGCCACCACAATGTTCGCCCTAACTGAAGTCGTCTGAAGCAACCTCCGATCCCCAGGTGAAACCCACCTAGGAAACCCTCCCTTGTAATAGTTGCTAGTCTCATGAGTCGTCTCGTTACTCCCAAGAGCCAATGTGTTACATATCAACTTGGACACGTTGTTCGACATCATAGGTAGCACAAAATCATCAACACCTAGCTCGGCAAACCCTGTCCGACACGTCTCAATATTTGTCAGGGCAGTGCTGAGCCATGTCTGAGCATCAAAGTCGGTGCACTTGGTGTTGGGGTCTACGGTCTTGTTGAGCTGCTCGATTGTGTTCTCGTATAGCCTCAAGCAATCGGCCCAAGCCCTCTTCTCAGCCTCGTTCCTGCACTTAGAACCGAGCATCTTGGTGTTACCCTCTGCCCTAATTGCACGCTCTAGGGCTAACTCGACCGCCATTTTTCTAAAGTCGGTCTTGTGCTTGGGGAAGTAGCGCGGGTTGTGGGTCATGAAGTGCTTGCATGGCTCGGGGTAAGGCGTCTGGTTGCACCACCAGTCAATGCCGCCGGAGGGGAGCTTTGGGAGGGCGGATGCTAGAAGACAAGAGGATGAGGAGATGAGTAAGATCATGAAGAAGTTGAATTGTGTAGCCATTGTTGGTTATTTTTGTTGTGTTGAACGGTTGATGTTATAAAATGACTATGATAAGTCTGATATATATAGTAAGATCATCAAGAAGTTGGTGTATGTAGACAGCTAGAAGCATAGCTAGCTACTAGATGGATTATAATGACAAGAGTTGACAAATTAATGAAGTAATTAACAAAGGCTAATTCAAATGAAAACCACCACTAATGATAACTATCAAATTATTCCTTCTCTTAATATATTGACATGTAATGTGTCAAATTCTAGTTTTTGTATTAATAATGTGTCAAATTCTTTCTAAGAATTGAATTAAGATCATTAAAAGATGTATAATTCATGTTCGGCCGGATGAATATTATTAATTTGCGAGTGGACTATAATATATAACGTGTTTAGGAGGAACTAATATTTTCGACAAGTAGTAGCAAATAGGGGTGGAATTTGGAAACCATAAATATTACACACTTGGGGGTTGAATTTGAGCCATGCACGTTCATTTGGTTTGGTAGTTAGGTAATTTGGAATCCGAAATTTCCTTCTAAAACCGAACATTCACGTACAGATCGAGATATTATTCTCGACAACATCAGAAACTCGTAGCTGTTAACCTTTAAGTAATTGCATAAAACGGATAGTTTTTCACATTTGCAATACGGAAATGATTGAAAGGGATAAGAGGTTTTTTTGTTAGTTTATCTGTGGGTAATTAGGTTTTTTGAAAGAAGAGAAAGTCGTGCGTGCATGTCGTAAGTTTAGCACCAGGGAAGTAGTACTGGTCCACTATCTAATTTTGTTTTACTTGTACGTGAAACATTAACAAGGATCCTATTAAAAATTTCGACGACAATTAATAACAAAACCGTAGCTAAATAAATATGGATGCCCTACTCGCCCGGGTTAAAGTGAGATGGTAGTTTGCCTCTCTCAAGTGAAACTATTTTAGGTGTGGTTTAAAATTTCTTATAGTAGTAATAAATTTGCCACACTGAAGCTATTTTAACGATTTCGTCATGACTCATGCCACACTGAAACAAAAGGGCATAAACCGTGTGGCATAGTGTTTGTTTTCCATGGGATCATTAGAAATAGAAATATTAAGAGAAAAAATTAAGCAAGCAATTGACTATTACTATTCCGTTTATTTTCCCTTGTTACATCACTTTTTTCTTTTTAAATGTCCCGAAGTATTTGACTCGAACAACGCAAAATTTTGATATGGACGCGATGCCGTGGGTATGAAATTTGGTGTGTACAACATATTGGTTCGTAGGCATTAATTAATTAATTAAAGTTTGTACGTGTTAACATGACACAATGTTAGTTCGTTAATTAGTTTAGTTTATGAATTGCAGATGAATTTCAAACAATCATCCAGGACGCTTAATATATAAGAGCTGACTTTAAATAATCCAAAAGCACCAACTACACCAATTCCAAAAATTATGAATCATTTTGCTTAACCAATTCAACAAGGCTCGCAAGTTTGTAATTTTCTTAAATTGTTTAATTAAAACTTGATGGCTGGAATAGTTACGAAGTTCAAATTCGAAAACTTTAATTTGAGCTCAAGGTCCCGGGTACACGTACTTACCTCGTGAGTTATTTAACTAGTACTTCCTCCGTACCACCCATTTTATAACGTTCTCCGTTTTTCTTTGTCCCATTCATTTTATTACGTTTCCTTTTTATCTATTTTTTACTAATTTATTATGGATTCTCACAACTTAAACGGATAATATAACATACACAACGCAGATAATTTATTGAGACGGATGGACAATATAGAGTACATTTTATGGATCTTGGATTGGATAGTTGCCTAGTTGGGGTATGGGCCTGGGTGGTTCCCGGCAGCTGAGAGGCCTGGAAAAAAGGGCCTCGTAAAATGTTGGACCATGTCACTAATCTCAAACTCAATTATAAACGGATTTTTTACATATTGGTACAATTTGTCTCCCGTTTTTACGTAATGGGAAGGGACATTTTTAAGTTTACATATAAGGAAATGGGTTTACAAAGAGACTAAGAGAGTGTACTTTTGACCCAATATGTAAACAATTTTGTCCCCTATGGGGAGACAGTGTATTTTATGACAATTTGACACTCCAATTTATAACTCTTCCATATGTAGTCCCTTATGCTTCCAAGTTGTTTCCAAAATATTCTATGTGGACTTGAAATCATATATCTAATTTTGCTGACCAAAGTGAATCTTATAGAATGACCTAAATCGGTAGAATCAAATTAGATCCCCAATTTCATGTTTCACTCGTGAGAATACATCCCCAATTTTCGATGAGCTGTTCGAATTCCATGCCGTCACCGTCTCCGACCGGCAACCAAGCCTCAGCCGGTTCACCAATTGAGGCACCACCCGTCGTCATGCTCTTCCCAACCGCAAAATCCCTGCTCAGCTGCAACTCCAAGGAAGTGAAGAGCTTCCACTATTACCTCAACTATCTCCGAGGTAAGCTTCCAGATTTACCAAGCAATCCCTCATTCGTGTATGATGTTGGTACTTATAAGACTGTCAAGCTAGATTCTGAATCTGAGTTCGCAACTATGATGTTACTTGCTTCACTTTCGAACCACCCC
>JAQRGC012067078.1:0-10540 GCA_028659135.1 Plantago lanceolata
AAGTAGTCTGCGTCAAACATTGGACTATCTAATTATCGACCATAATGTACCCCCGTGTGGCTTGGCCCGCACCTACCATTGTGATAATCTGTTAATTACCTTTTATTTTCCTTCTCTTCTCTCCATATGTGTTGTTGATGTTGTAATCATTTCAATCATAATACATTCATCGAATCTACGCAACCTCTGCAGGTTCGTTAAAGTTTAATTCATTTTTCTATGAAATCGAGTGTCTCAACTCACCACCGTACTTTGAAAACTTGAATGCCTAGCTAAAGTGGTAATGCAAAGGTGAATGTGCATGTGTGTATATATGATGAATTATCATTTGAATGGGATAGCAGACTAGCAGATCATGTGCTAGTACTAAAATCCTGGATGAATTAAAACTAACTTTTGCATTTGATGAGCTGTGGTAGGGACTTCAAATGGACACAACAATTTACTCATAATACTCAACCGAATCATTTATAGTTGCGCTAGCTGTGTGCCTGTGTATATGATGAAACCCGACGGACTAAGCCGGCTCGTGCAATACTCAACAACTTAATTAATCACTTAAGTAGCTTCATAGTTGGAGAAATTGATCCAAGTTGCAAATTTAACTCTCTGAATTTTTGTACCGCAGTTAAAATAAATTATAGTTTTGGTACTCCGATGAAATTTTCTGTAGGTTAAATTCATCCCAATTGGACAAATTACAAATTATAGAGAAACGGAAGTGACTTGATTAATTGAGATACTCCTATCTTTTTAGTGGGGACAAGGTTTGTTTATTTTTTGGACAAACTGCTTGTTTTTTATCGCCAAATGAATCATTTGCATTTATTATTATTCATGTTCAATTTTGTTTATAAGTACGTACCGTATATATGATATGCTTGATGTGTATTCTGTGTCGTTAATTCTTCAACTCACCAAACTCGTTCATCATGTGGATATGTTCACGGGGATGAGATTGATATTGCTGATCGAACTACTGTGATTTGGTTCATTTCAATAACAATCTGGTACAAGTTTTATCAATTTAAAACTACGTCTTACAAATTAATGATTATACTTGGAAAGGAATCAAATCAATCCCCTATATGTTACTATTTTGTGACACGAGTAGGTAACGTAGCTCAATCTAAGAATTTTGGAATTCATATGGTGTGGTTTGGAAACAGACGAGTACATATTGATGCTCTTCTCAGCTCCACTTTTACGCATGAGGGTCTAATCTGGTAAGTCATTTAAGATCGTAAAATGTTATTCTACAGTCCTCGATTAGAGCTCAAGCAGCTCTAAATCCGGGCTCGTAAGCTCTGCATATCTCTCACCCGATCTAATGTCCTACATGTCGAATTACCTAATCCTGCAATAAGCAGAGGAAAGTGTGTGTGTCTGTTTGTAAGACCAACATGCCGTGTGGTCAGGTTGGAGGTATAGAGATTTTAACTCAAAGGAGGTTGGTGAATCCTCCTTGTAACAGTAAACTGGTACTCCCTCCGTCCCACAAATCTTTACCCACTAGGGTTAGCGCGGAGTTTAAGAAGGAACATTAAAATAAGAAAGGAAGTGAAAAAGTTAATGATGTATGTTATGTTTTAATTGGAAAGCAGTTGTTAAAGTGATGTGGAGTGGTAAAGTTGTAATATTGTTGTGAAAATAATGTTGTTTATGTGTGGGGTAGCTTCCATTTTTAGTAATGGGTAAAATTTTGTGGGACACCTATAAAAGGAAAGTGGGTAAAGTTTTGCGGGATGGAGGGAGTACTAGTCTAATGCGTGTGTAATAAATTAATATCTGATACTTGTACTTCTTGGGATTTGTGGTCTTTATAGATGTACTTTTAACTCCGGATTATTAACAAGTGTACAATCCATATTTGGCCACGTCAACTTAGGTAGGACTTTTTCAATGTTCATGGGCTAGGGCCAGTTACATCAATATTAAGGGTAGATAGGTCATTTCATCGTACCCACTGACTTCAGTTGTCACTGTCATGGGTACTTCGGTCATTCCATTCAACTGGAGAATAGTTTCTAAATAGTCTTGATTATTTCCTTGCAAGGGTATCACTCGAGCCAGTGAGCCAATCTATTACTGTTCCTTGGTAGTTGCAAAGCTCGGGCCAGAGTGTCCCTAAGTGAACTATCTTGAGGTCGAGGGAAGGACATTGACATAGTGTTAATCCAATTCGACCAATAAGTATAAGATAGCACGGACTGTCGAATCTAAAGTCCGGCAGTGTAACAGACGCTGTCAACCATTACTTTGACCGATGTTTTCCTTGAGCAATGAGGAGGCGATCCTCAAAAGGCACGAACTCATACGCTCTTGGCTCTTGGAGTTTGCTAGATCATTTTAATTTGGGATGCAAATATTTTTCATTCATCACACTTCCTCCAATTCGACGTTGAAGGAATATAATTAACACTTGAATACACGGTAAAATAATAAAATTGTTAGTCTGGCATGAAATTGATTATAAAGTGGTATCTGTAATCTCCTATAGTAATGGACTTCAGAGTTAAAGGAAGACCAGTCCATATTAGATCATGAGAAATGGGGCGTCATAAGACCCGCGTTCTGTATTAAAAGTTGGGTCAAATGTTGATGCACTAGTTACCTCCTAACATCTTAAAAAGGATATTTAATGTGTAAGGCTCTGTTCAGTTCATCTTGATTTCAGTTGTCTTCAGTTCAGTTCAGGTTTGCTTAGTTCAAATTTGTACTTCAATTCATTTCAGTTCAGTTTCATTCAGTTCAGTTCAGGTTTGCTTAGTTCAAATTTGTACTTCAATTCAGTTCAGTTCAGATAAGTTCAGTTCAGTTCAGTTAATTTCAGTTCAGTTCAGAAACTCTCAGTCCTATTGAACGGAGCCTAAAGCCTTAAAATTTCAGAGAGTTTAAAAGGATTTAAATGATACTCATTCCAATACGAAAGCACCTTTTGTTTTTGGAATCTATAATACTTAAACATGCGTTGGTTTAGAATTAACATATCACCTTGCAGAACAACCCAAAAATAATCGCGTCAATTTAAAAGCTCAGACTCTCGATCCATTAGTAGCGGGTGCGTTACACCATGGGTGAACCAATTAATAAATAGTGATAATTAAGGATGGTAAGTGAAATGATTGAGAAAGACAAGACTAAGTAGTTTAAATTTAAGGCAAGACCCAAGAAAGCCCCCACAGGGACTTTCCTTACACTCCCAAACAAACTTCATTTCCTCTCTGTCTCTCTTCTCTTCTTCTATTCCATTCCTCATTATCATCCTTATCTCTCTCCCTTCTCAGCCTGACATTTTCAATCAGAGAACAAAGCAACCAGGCAAGAAAAACAGCTCAAAGACAACACCACGACGACAACAACAACAACAACAGCAGCAGCAGAGTTATTAGCTAACCAGGTGATAATGGAAAAGCACAACAATGGACCACAGGTTCTCAGTCCAGTACAAGAACATCAACCTGCAGTATCATCATCTTCTTCTTCCTCCTCCCCTTCTCATGAGTTCTCCTTCACCATCTCCCTCCAGTCCTCGAAAATCCCCGAAAACTTAACCCCTGCTGGTGACATCTTCTTCCATGGTCACTTGCTCCCCTTACACCTCCTATCCCACTTACCAGTTTCTCCTCGTTCCTCCACCAACTCCCTGGACAGTTTTACGCTTCCAATAAAAGACATGTTACCCCAGAACGACCCGAAAACGGAAGAACATCGTCAGGGAGCCGACCAGGCCCCGAAAGCGAGAGTGAAAGCGAAATCTTTCTCCCTGTTCGGGAAGTCGTCGAAGGTGAAGAATGACGACGATCAGGAGAGGCAGAGAAAGGGCGGGGCGAAATTCGACGTGGTTCGGTATATCAAAAACTACATGAGACTGATGAGGCCTTCTTTCGTGAACTCGTTCCGGAGCGGTGGTGGAAGTAAGAAAGGGAAGGGTAAAGGCTTCCAGTCTTCGCTTTCGGGTAATCTGCTGGTGAAGGGGAAGAAGGAGCCTCTGAGAGGGAGGAGAGGGGGAGTTTCTGCACCGGTTACGACGAGGAATTCTCCGACGAATAGCGGTCATTTGGTGGCGAGTGAGAGTAGTTTTAGTTCTGCTCCGGTGGTTAAGAGTGATAGTGACATGGAAGAGCTGCAGGCTGCCATTTCAGCTGCTATTGCTCATTGCAAGAAATCCATTTCTGCTACTGCTACTACACAAGAAGATAAAATCATGGCCTGAATTATTATTTAATTACAGGTTTTAATTAATTAATACTAAATAATACTATATATTTTGTAGAGATTTTGATATTGATGATTTCATTTGTCATTGTGTAAATTAAAAATTTGTTGTGTTAATTGTTGTTCATTATATAATGAAAATGGAAGGAAAGCCACTGTGCTTCAGTGCTTATGAGATCAAGTTCAATACTTTTTTTTTTTTTTTCTACTGGTATCCAGTATCCGCTACGTGCGACTAATTTACCAGTATCCTTCATGTGTGACTGAGCTTTTAGTACGTGGAACAATGGTGTAAATTAGTTTTTGGTCATACCTGGTTGGATTTTGTGCAGGATATAGCACTGTACAGACTTTAGGTAACAGTCATTCTTTTGGTTCCTATAAATCTGATAAAGACTTGGTACAGCAGGCTACATGTTTTGTACATTAAGAATCCTAGCTAACAGTCCATATTGCATGTTCTTAGTCAAATTATTTACACAAGATGATAATTACATTAAGTTTTTACTTTTTACTATACCATTTTCCTAGTAATTAACTTCCTTATGGTCAATCAGAACAGAAGTTTGGTACAATAACCCTTTGAAAAGAGACACTTAGGTATCGTTTTCACTGTGTATAATATAGTAATATTTACTGAAACATTCAAATGCCTGTCCTTGTAGGTTTAGTTTGATGTGAATGGGTTAATCTTCTAGAATCTGTACTCAACTTCAACTTTATTGATGACCATAATTTGTCGTCATCAGTATTCAATAGGTAACTGATTATGAGGTGATGTTCGGGTACTGTTCGATCAGCAGTAAACCCGTACAATGAATGACTCAGTCGGTTAAAAAGGACGAATCAAATGAGAAGGATAAAAAAGAGAGACAGCAATGAGTTTCACACTTTATTATCATCACTCATTTCCACAGAATTTTTAGAACAAAAATTGAACAAAATTCACATTTAGGTTTATTGGACATTCATATAGGGAAACAGACAGCAATGAGTTAACTAACTGATGGTCTAGATAGATCCCCATCCTCCGCCCCCTGGAGTTAAAATCTGAAGAATCTCACCTTCCTGCACCTCTACAGTGTTCTTCCCTCCTAGATACACCTTGCGTTTCTCCTTCGTGATAAGATAATTCGCTCCACGAGCCCCGTCTTGTCCTCCTTTCAGTCCCCTCGGAGCATGCACTCGTCTCTCGGAAAGAATACTCACCACGACAGGGCGCCTAAATTCTATTTCTCGAACAATTCCATCACCTCCTTTATGAACTCCAGCACCACCACTATTTTCTCGCAGTCCAAATCTATGCAGAATAACCGGATACCTCTGCTCAAATATCTCCGGATCAGTCATGCGAGTATTCGTCATGTGACACTGGACCCCACTAGTACCGTCCCAGCTAGGTCCGGCCCCACTTCCGCCTCCAATTGTCTCATAGTAACCAAAAGTATTATCCCCAAAGGTCAAGTTGTTCATACAACCCTGTGAACAAGCACAAGCCTGAAAGGCCGTAAGAATAACATCGGTTATCCTCTGAGAGGTCAAAACATTACCTCCAACAACTGCAGCCTTGTCACTGGGAGAAAGAAATGAGCCTGGAGGTATGTATATTTTTACAGGAGCCAAGCACCCTTGGTTTAGTGGAATATCGACATCCACCAAACAACGGACACAATAAATTACCGCTGCAGCTGTAACTGCCTCTGGTGCATTCCAATTCCCATAAACTTCGGGACTGGTCCCAGAGAAATCGAAAAAAGCTTCTCCTTTCTTAGGATCAATGGTGAGCTTCAAGTGTATACAGGAACCATCATCCATGAAATCTTCTTCTTCAATTATGACCACGTCCTCCTTGGTAGAATTCACAGAAACAGACCCGGCAATTGACTTCAGCATTTCTCGCACAGCTTGCTCTGCGTTGGCCTGCACATGATTCATGTATGACTGAACCGTTTCCAAGCCATACTGCTCAATAAGCTCCTTGATAAGTGAAATTCCTCTTTGATTTGCAGCAACTTGTGCATGAAGATCTGATAAATTGTCCTGCAGCCTACGCGTACCAGGTATTTCATGATTAAATTCATCTGCGGATGGAAACAAAAGAAGTTTGGTTATCCCTTCTTCTTGAAAATGTCCCTTCTCCACAAGCTTGAATGCTTTTATTGCAGCTCCTTCCTCCCATATGGACTTTGAGAACGGAGGCATGCTTCCCGGAGTAATACCTTGATAGAGCAGAGGCGAAAGTCAATACGAAGAAATAAGAATTAGGCTCCACATAATTGAACGTCTTGTAATCAATATATTTTGACTGATGCATAGTATCAGACACCTTATTTCGAAGTAAGAGATGAATCAAACTGAATGGAATCAGTCATATTTGCAGCCAAACTTATAAGTACTACAGATAATAAAACTCTAATTTTCTATGAGACAATTCTATGTTCCTAGTATACCACGAACAATAATAAGTACGTGAAGTACTTCCAAGTTCCAATTGACGCAATGATAGAATAACCAAATATCAGATTTCTGGGAAATAACATACCTCCAATCTCCGCATGGTGTCCTCTGCTGGCAACAAAGAAAACAAGTTTCCCATTGTCAAAAACCGGAGTGATCACCGTAATATCAGGAAGATGGCTACCTCCAGAACAAGGATGGTTTGTAACCAAAACATCCCCCTCACTCAAATGATCACCCCAGTACTGCAGCTGCCACTGAACTGTGCTGGACATGGCTCCTAAGTGCACCGGAACATGAGGAGCATTTGCAACAAGACCACCATCCGGGCTGAAAAGAGCACAAGAGAAATCCAATCTTTCTTTAATATTTGTTGAAATAGATGTCCGCTGCAAGGTGCGCCCCATCTGTTCGGCTATGCCCATGAATCTATGATTAAAGATTGAGAGTTGCACGACATCTGCAACTTCTTTGGACACCTTGACAATATTTTGAAGGGCCTCTATCTCAATTTTGATATTACCATACTTCGTAATGATGGCTTTACAGCTGGGTTCGACAATAACAGTACTATTGCCATTCATGATTACTGCCGGACCTATAACGGAATGCCCATATCCAAGATCTTCCAGCTTGTACATAGGCGTATCATGCCAACCGTTCTCAAAATAAACCTTATAGCAACCGTCAACTTTAGCTGATACCAAAGCAGGCTCCAGAGCCCTAGGCTTTAGAATGTTAGTAACCCCGGTCCCACGAACTCGGACGTCACATATTAGAATTTTCCGGTTTTGAAGCTTAAATCCATATTCTTGCTGGAACAAGTTCTCAAATTGAACAGCATAATCCCCTCTTGACCCGTCCTCTTTTACCAGGCTTTTTACCATAATGGCAGTGTCGGTACCCTCGTATCTTAGATTGAGGTATGTCTCAGTGGTAATATTTTCTTCTTTGAACCCCTGTAATTCCAGCTTCTGATTTATTTGCTTCAAGAGAGTCTTTTCCCTGTTAGAGGCCTCCAAGATAGATTCGGGGCTGTAAACAGCAGAATATGGCTCCTGTGCATCCTCCACTACATCCGCCATGCCCATACCATAAGCACTTAAAATCCCACAGAACCTGTGGATTATTACCTCTTTCATGCCTAGTGATCTGGCAATAGCACAGGCATGCTGTGGCCCAGCACCTCCAAAGCAAGCAAGCGCATGGTTCCTTGTCTCATGGCCCTTCATCTCCGTCAACTGCCGGATAGGACGGCACATGGTTTCATTTGCAACATTAATAAATCCCTGAGCGATTTCTTCAATAGTCATGTCCTTTGTTGTTGGATCCTGGCTCTTTCTGTAGAGATTAATTTGTTCTGATAGTTTCTTAAATTCATCTCTTGTTGCATTAATATCCAAAGGCTGATCCTCGTTAGGTCCAAAGATCGATGGGAAATAATCAGGAATTACATATCCAAGGATAAGATTAGCGTCTGTCACAGCAAGTTCCCCTCCCTTACGGTAACAAACTGGACCAGGATGTGCAGCCACTGATTCAGGTCCCACCCTGAAAGCTCCAAACTGAAACTTCAGCTTTGATCCACCGCCAGCAGCAACTGTATTTATCTCAAGCTGGGGTGCTTGGATAATTGCCCCAGCAATCTGTGTCTCTATGACTTGTTCAAAACTCCCTGCATATCGACTCACATCGGTAGATGTACCACCCATATCAAAACCAATAAGGGGCATATCAGTTTCAATTCCAAAAGTAGTTTGAGAGTAACCCACAACTCCACCAGCAGGACCTGATAAAACTGCTTTATGGCCTGAAAATCTACTCTCCGGTGCCAGACCACCATCTGATTGCATAAACAGAACGTTCAATTTACCAAGTCCTTCATCAAACTTGGATATAAATCCAGACAGGTACTCTTTTATGACCGGGGTCAGGTATGCATCCACGCATGCTGTGAAACCTCGAGGGACAGCTCGAACCATTGGAGTCAGAGAGGATGACAAAGACACATGTTTGAAACCCATACTTGTGGCAAGCTTCTTGAGGGCTATTTCATGTTCCGGGTAAGTGTAAGAATGGAGTAACACCACTGCTAGGCAGCTAATTCCTTTTTCCAGTAGACCTTTAAGCAAAGGCTTCAGAGAGTCCTCGTTAAGTGGCTTCACTACCCTGAGGAGCTCACCAGAAACACCCTGAACTACCGATCCAGAGTTTGTTAACTCTTGATCAAGAACAAGCTCAACTCTCTCATCAATTTCCACAACCTCTTCATAAAGATTCGTTGGTTTCGAAACGGTGAGGTCAAAGATATTCGGCCGTGCCTGGTTGCCAATCTGCAGCAGATCTCTGAAGCCCCGAGTCACACACAGAGCAATTCTTTCTCCTTTCCTCTCCAACAATGCATTTGTTGCCACTGTTGTTCCCATCCTTATCCATTCAATCTTATCTGTGGGAACTTTCGAACTTCTTGGAATCTTTTCACCAGTAAATTCCTCCAGAATCCTCCTGATTCCTTCCACCGGAGCATCATCGTAGTTGGCTGGGTCGACAGATAACAGCTTCATTACCCGTCCTTCAGACCTTCCTGGAATTTCAGCATACACATCTGTGAATGTGCCTCCTCTATCAATACAAAATTTAAGCTTAGGCCCGTCAACACTTCCCATTCTTGTGACTTGGAGAGAGTAATAGATTGTTGGATCTGTCCAGAACACTTACATATACCTCTCAAACAAAGTGCCAGATAGTGCTACCTGTCAAACAACACATCAATATTTGAACCTCCAACAAAATTCTACCCAATAAGATATGTTGCAAAGATGTTGTATTACATATTAGCAATCACATAGCAATAACAGATGTCACTAAAGCTCCGTGCATATGATTTTAAGGCTACACAACAAGAAAAATCATGACTGTTATGAACTTGAAACAAGCTGAACCCACTGCCATTTAGGTTCTTCTGATCCAAGAAGAAACGGCATACAGTAGAGCCTAAAAACCTCGACAGCTACAAACCAAATAAGAAAGGAAATTAATCTAAACAGCAAGGCAATAGAAGCTAGTGATCATAATGATTAGTAGTAAACAGTAAAGACCCTTATTCTTGAAATCCATAGTTCAATAACTAACCCATAACCAGAGGAAGATCATATGAACTGTATAAAGGTGCAAGCACTTCACCTTGTTATTTTAAAAACTAAACTACAAGTCTACAAGAAGATAGCAAGAAATGAAATTCAACACCACATCATTAGACATATAATAACAACAACAAATGATGCTTCTCAGCTAACAAAATAGAGTAAACATGGTAAATTGAGAGTGACGAATGAGAAATTGAAAACATAAAGAAACAAATTGGCATTGAAAGAATCCCAACAAGATTGAATTGAATTGAATATCCCAGTTCAAGAATCAGATTACACATCGTATTACAGATTAAGATAACAGCTGAGTTTTCATTTTGATTCTTTATCGATAAGAAAGTAGGTGGTTTCATCAACAGAGCACATCGAGGAAAGTAGAAACAGTAATGGAATCAAGAGCCGTGGGTTACCTGAGAAAGCTCGAGTGAGAAAAAGTAGGATTTTGGAGGAGGAGAAAAAGATTTTGCCTCTTTATTAATTGAAGGAACTAACTCAGAAAAGATTTTTTAAAGGCCCTCAACTTTGGCTAAATGTACCATTTGCCTCTTCAATTTTTAAAATGTAAATTTTATCCTCTAAAGTCTGCAACTTTGCGAATCTGTCCAAAAGTATTTTTTGGATTCTAGGACCAGTTAAAAGCTTCACTAGTTGTGTTGTGTCGAATGGAACTGGAACTGCCGCATTGGCCCCACAATCTATTTACATTTACTAGTAAA
>JAQRGC012067305.1:0-22494 GCA_028659135.1 Plantago lanceolata
AAAAGTGATGACATGAGAGCTTACCAGAATCGATTGATCAACTTCAATCGGCCATGTGAGAAGTGAAAACCCTCGTCCGATTTCTTCTCGCCTTTTGTTTCTCTTTCTCACTCTCTCAGATATTTACTGTTACAGTGTTTCACTGTTTTGTATTTGAACTGGTAGTTTTTGTAATTTTAGTAAAGCTGAAGGACTTGTGTGTGGTTTCATGGTGCTTTTGCAAGTTGGCCCTTGTAAATATAGATAGCCCTAATGCCCTATAGATATGCTTAACTTCTATTGGTGTAGTTGGAATGTTTGATTCTAGAAGGATCTCCATGATGGTAAATGGTTTTATTGGTGGCCAGTGCAAAGGGATTTCACAAACCTAAAACCCAACACTCATCAAACATTTACCATTTACCCAGTGCAATAATGTACTATAATTGAATAAAAAATCGCTGAGTGGGAGGAACCAGTACAGGCCAATGTCAGGTAGACTGTTTTCGTGGGTCCCATAGTCTTGGCTGGTTTTTGAAACAGAAACCAGCTGTATAAATAAGATCTCCCACTCAGATTTGTTGGTGGTTTTTACAATTTCGAATTCAAAAAACTCACCCTTGTTTCTCATTTCAAAAATCTCACCCTTGTTTCTCATTTCGAAATAATAAATCGGCAATCAAAATACACACCAAAACTGGGTTAGGCAGTAGAAGATGGAGGCTAACCCTTTGTCAATCGTTTGCCGGGCCGCGGGGCGAGCAGTGCATTTCACGGCCGCCGATGTCCCGTCTTTCGAAGCTCTTGTCGAAAAATTCAGAGGTATGGCTACTCACCACGAACTTTACATGTATCAATAACCATTATAGGTGCAAGCTTACGGTCGTTCAGGTGAGGTTAGGCATTTGGGGAATCTTGATCAGCCTGCTGGGCAATTGTAGCTTACTACTTGATTAGTGTGTTAATTGTTTTAATTTTATTGTGAATTTCTTATTGTTGATTGATATTAAGGTTGAGTTTTTTACGTTTAATATGTGAGGTTAGGCATTTGGGGATTCTTGATCAGCCTGCTGGGCAATTGTAGCTTACTACTTGATTAGTGTGTTAATTGTTTTAATTTTATTGTGAATTTCTTATTGTTGATTGATATTAAGGCTGAGTTTTTTACGTTTAATATGTGAGTTAATACTTAGGTATGCATATAGTACTTAGGTATGCATATAGACTAAGACTGGTTTAACCTGACCAGAGAAATGAGTCTTCCCGGTCATCGGCAACTTTTCAGGGTGGGGATTTGTCCACATTGCCCGTTTAGTTTGCCTGGCGGGCTTCGAAAGAACTGTATCACCGGCTTGGGTGACATTACAGGATTATGATTATTATGGAGAACTGAACTTATGTATATGAAATTTGATCAGAGATTACAGGATTATGATTCTTGCCTGTGTGTTGCTATATGCATTTAGACTTATATCAGAGATAGTACTGAATTAATAATCATAAACTCAGTTAATAATCATAAACTCAGTTAATCACAAGATATGCATTTAGACTTATATCTGAGACTTATGCCTATATCACTTGATCAAATATGATATATGTGACAGGTTATTATCCAGAACTGCAAGCTAATCCACTGATTCTCAACTTTGAGATCAATGCTGGTCAGAAGTGTTCCCTACAGTGTGAGGCAGATTACGCAAACATGGTTCTATTGTGCAATGTGCTCAGCCGCTCAGTTGTATATGTTGGTGTCCCGACAATAACCAGTCATGTACCATCTCCCCCGCCCATGTATCACGACACGACTATCCCTCAGTTTTACCGAGCTTCAACTCCAAATGTCACCCCTCCAATTAATCCACCCGAAGTCGCTCCCCCCGCTAAGAAGACAGCAAAAAAATCCAGGAAACGTGGAACACCAGTCCCAGCCTTCTTGTTTGATGACCCTGAATGGCCACAATTTGATAGGGAAATGGGGTGTATGTTTCCCAAGCGCCCAACATCGAAACGGCAGGCAAGACAGTTGAGGGAAGACCGAGGGGATTGGTTCTCTGGGGCTCTAACTGACATCCCCTCGTTTGACATTTGCCCGGAAGAAGAGCCTATAGTTTTACGATCCGCATTGTGGGTGGATTATATTAAACAAGTTGGCCAGGAGTTCAAGGGGGGAATGGTTGAGTTTCGAACAAAACTGATTAAATTCAGTTCCAAAGTGGGGTTTGCTTTTGTCTACACCAAAAATGATGCTAGATATATTCGAGCCGAGTGTAAACAGAAGGAGGCGGAAGGCTGTAACTGGTTTGTTAAGGGTGCTGTTAGCACAGTCACAAAAGCCTTGGTTATGAAAGATGGGAATTTGAGGCACACGTGCAGATTTAACCTCATATCTGGGGACTCAAAAAGGATGGGCCAGCGTCTTATTGGCGATTTCATCACAGATTCTATCCGGGCAACCCCGATATTGACCGCAACAGATCTTAAGTGAGACATCCTAAAACACTGGGGATTTGATATCGAATATGATAAGGTATACCAATTTGTCTTTTACTCAATCATAAATATTATGTGTTTGTAATATATTGGAGTGCCCAGAATTGTGACAATTATGTTCTACTCTTTCTGTAAGGTATGGAGATCAGTTGAGGTTGCTAGGGCAAACATATTTGGCACATACGATGACTCATTCGATGAGTTGAGGTGGTATTCAGATGGTATTCTCAGAACCAACCCTGGAAGTATTGTTTCTTTGGAGACAGAACCTGTGGAGAATAGGTTCAAACGGTTCTTCGTTGCATTTGATGCAAGCTTGAAGGGGTTCAAACATTGCCGTCCAATGTTGTTTGTCGACGGCACATTTATGAAAACCCGATACAAGGGAACACTTCTATCCGCAACTGCTAAAGACGGAAACAATGGTGAGTGATGTTGACAAATGAATTATCAGAAATGTCAGAAATTTTTTGTGAATGTGCCATCTGAATTATCAGAATTTTCGTATCAAGCTATGAACTTTATCAGATATTACCGGGTATTTATATCTGTCAGCTAATATGTATAGGATAGCCTATTGAAAACTAGGTATTATCTCTGATATAAATCTAAATGCATATATTACAAACTCAGTATTATCTCTAATAATACTTGTAGGATAGTGTTTCAGTATATTATAAAATGTGTGCAAAATTGCAACTTATTATCAACATGTCTGAATTTTTTTGTGAATGTGCCATCTGAATTATCAGAATTTTCGTATCAAGCTATGAACTTTATCAGATATGACCGGGTATTTATATCTGTCAGCTAATATGTATAGGATAGCCTATTGAAAACTAGGTATTATCTCTGATATAAATCTAAATGCATATATTACAAATTCAGTATTACAATACTTGTAGGATAGTGTTTCAGTATATTATAAAATGTGTGCAAAATTCCAACTTATTATCAACATGTCTGCCGGCTTAGGACATCAAAATAATGTCATACTTGGCACCTGTTGTTTCCTCAGTTCATTTTCAACCCAACTAATATCAGGTTTTATCTTGCTCGTTCAGGATTATTCCCAGTGGCTATAGCAATTGTGGATTCAGAGAACTCGGACAACTGGACTTGGTTTATAAACAAACTACTGGAACATGTTAAACACAGTGAAGAGCTACTCTTCGTTTCTGACCGAGCTGGCGGGTTGCTGAATGCATTTGGCTCAATTCCCAGCAAACCTATGCACTTTTATTGCCTATATCACTTGATGAAAAACCTCAGAGGCATGTACCCAGGGAAAAAATACTCAGAGTCATACAAGAATCTGCTCTGCAAACTTCTGAAGGATGCCGCCTATGCACCAACAAAGATATTGTATGAACGAGCTATTGCACTCTTAGTTGAGAAGGGGGGTGATAAGGCCGCCCACTTTCTAGTTGATCTACCACCGGCAAAATGGGCAGTCGCCTTTGCACCCGATGTGCACCGTTATGGTGAGCTAACCAGTAACGCGGCCGAGTCTTTCAATCATTGGATTCTGGATGCAAGATCCCTACCTGTCACATTTATGCTGGATTGCATAAGGATGCAGCTGATGCGTTGGTTCAACGAAAGGCGTGGGGAAATAAACAAGGCCACTGGTGCTTTCACTCCCAATATGGAAGACAAATGGAATTCGATGGCAGCAGTAGGAGCAAACTGGGTGCTGTGCCCCACCAATGTGCATGGAATTGTCGAGGTGATCAGCTCAACAACTACCGTGGTAAGAAACTTACATATAAATCTGCACCCTCTTAGGCTATACCAAACTGCTGGGTAAATTCCAAACTGGTGCTTCCTCTTATGTTTTTCTTTTGCAGGTTGACTTGCATGCGAAAAAGTGCACTTGTTATCAATGGCAAATAACCGGATTTCCCTGTGTGCATGCCATTCAAGTCATAAACAAATCGTGGTGGGATTTGCCATCTGTAATCGACAAGGCTTTCTTTGTGAGTACATACAAGTTGGTGTATCAGGCAAACATCTACCCAATACCAAAGACTGAGAAATATGAGTTCTTCGACCTAAATCAACCGAGCAAGATCCTGCCCCCTATTCACAGGGTTGTTCCAGGCAGACCACGTAAGGTCCGTATAAGGTCGAAGGGAGAATCCAAGCAAAAAAGGTTCCTCTGTGGCCGTTGTGGCAAATACGGCACACATTACTGGACTACTTGTGCTGCTGCTCTAGAAACTTAGGCGATCTCAAATGCCCAGATCTCTGTTCCTAACTATCATAACAGGTTAACCCTTTGGTTTTTGGCTTCATTTACCCGCCAGGCTAACAACTTGTTAGCATATGTCGGTCTTTTTAGGGCGTGTAACTCCAGAAACTATTACTTAATCTACCCGCCCGCATGTCAATGCAACTCTTGAATTCAGATCACCATGTAATATAATTCTCATTGAAACTATCATTTAGTAGTATGTACACATTGTGAATACGTGACTATGATGCATATACTGTGATTAGTTCTTGAATTTTCAACTTTCATGTCTAATGAATGCAGGTATACAGGACTTAAATGAACAATATATAAGAACAGAAACAAACTATGGTTCACTTGCAAACAAACACAAGTACTCTACATCCACAAAGTTGACACAAACTTATGATGATTTACACAACAAATTTTGTTCACCAGTACTCTCGATCGACCCTGGAATCAAAGTACATAATATGTCATACATAACGTCACAAAATACATAGAAAAGGACAATTCATAACTGAGCATAAGTCTAACTTGAAGATACAAACAATTTATTCACTGCTACATTAGAACTGACAAGGGAACATCCATCGAATCAAACCAAAATGGAAGAACCCATATAGATGCAGGCCACATCACCCTTCCAATTTGGATATCACAACATTCCAAATTGTTTCATCCTTCGCACTTCTCTCTATCATAACTGTGTCTCCTACAGCTAATGCAACGGCGGCAACAAACTTATCCCATCCTCGGGTGACCTTCGCATGCCCATCACTCATGGTGCACAATACCGGCCATGTATCCAACAACCGGATCCGCATGTAACGGATCGATAAGCCAGGCTTCAATTCAGACGCAGCAAAATTGTTATCCAAATCCTGCAAAAAAAGAAAAAAGGGTCAAAACACAAATACATATTTCAAAACCCAAAGACAAGTTGCAAACCCAAACCACAACTCCTGAAAAGCACACTATCTCTTCAAATGTCTTACATAAGGCAGCCAAGTAAGGAAATTAAAATAAGTAGTCACCGAATAGCCCAGTCCCACAGTAGAGTTAACCATTAAATTATTACACTAACAAAGTGCATATTAGCTCACAGATATGAATACCCGGTAATCTCTGATCAAGTTCATAGCGGATACGAAAATCCTGAAAATTCAGTGGACAAGCCTAAAAAAATAAACCATAAACCCCTATGGATTGCCGATAATCTCTTATCAAGTTCAAAAAACAAAGCCTTGCTTCTCAGTTCAACAAACTCACCCTTGCTTGTCATTTCGAAATCAAAAAAATCACCCTTTATGATATCTTATCAAGTTCATAACGGATCCGATTTATTATCAAATATTATTTATGTCACAGGTTATTATCCAGAACTGCAAGCTAATCCACTGATTCTCAACTTTGAGATCAATGCTGGTCACAAGTGTAACAAAAATAAACCTCCCCTAAACCCTCTGTTTTTTTGCTTCATTTACCAGCCAGGCTAACAACTTTTTGTTATATATCAGTCTTTTTAAGGCATGTAACTCCAGCTACTATTACTTGATCTACACTGCCTAATTTCTATGCAACTCGACAAATTCAGATCACCATGTAATATAAGTGCCATTCTAATTAAAACTATCATTTAGTAGTATGTACACATTGTGAATTGGTCACTATGATGCATGTACTGCGATTAGGTCTCGAATTTTCAACTTGCGCGGATTCAGCCCTGGGGGCAGCCCAGAAACAATTCTAATGAATGCAAGTATACAGGACTTAAATGAACAATATATAAGAACAGAAACCAACTACGGTACACTTGCAAACAAGCACATGTAATCGACATCCACAGAGTTGGGTTGAAAATGACACATAATTAGATACTTAACACAATAAATTGGGTTCAAAAGTAAACCTGTTGAAAACAATAAAAGACAGTGTCGATGTAAACATAATAACTGTTACACGCCCCCTCACCACTTTACATATGTATTTAATAAAATAAACATTCGGATCCTCAGTGTCTTACCATAGCAGGCATATCCGCACTGAAAATTTATAATGCACTGAATGAAAAAGCTCACACTCTACTATACATTTGTTAAGAAATGTTTTTGTTCGGTGGGATTTTTGTTAAATATCAAAAATGGCAGGAACACATAGAAGTTGCAAACCCACTCCGCATTTACATGGTGATCTAAAGAGGGTGAGCCCATTTACAGTAAGTTCAGGTAAAATGGATATATTATATGCACATAACAACAAATGTTAAACGACAAAATATAATGATGCAGCTTCCTGTGAATATCCTCAACAGAAGCTCATATTTCATGTTCTCACAAAACACATCATGTAACTTTAACATCACCTAAAAAATATAACAATATAGCAGACACACTACCTTCCTATCCTTATTATTTCTCCCATCAGAAAAACGTAAACATACTATGGATACTAGACATACTATGATGATATTGTCAACCCATTCCAACTACACGATTAATGAAATGAGATGTAACCATTACCATATTAACATCATCCACAAATCTGAATAATTGTTAACATCAACGCAGAAAACAATAATGACAGGTCCGTGGTGAGTAGCTACAAGTTACCAGATATGTATTCTATTCACGAAATTAATACTTACCAACACCTTATCCCAATCAGCCTCATCTGGCCCAAGGACTTTGAAAAAATGAGGCAGATACTGCCCACACACCGCAGAAGTAGGATCCAAGACAGGCATCCATTTCCGGCGTTTCCCAGCATCACAGGTTCCGCACTTAGACCCCACCGGACCTGCAGTCACCAGAGAAGTGTATCAAATATCTGTGTCATTGCTTAGCAGACTGTAGTTAGTTAATGATAGTACCTGCTACCAAGCGAGCGCACCGCCCACATACTTTGCGGGGGCTCATCCCTATGAATACAACCTTATCAGCAAACGGATGTTCATCTGGTAACTTCGTAAGATTTGAAGTTTCAGCACCAACCACAGGGGCACTCAAGGATGTTCCACCTATGTCTGAACCAGGCACCACCTTCTTGACTTCAACACCTTCAGTATTCATGATAGTCACAAAGAAGTGGGAGTCATGATCATAGTGGAATAGCAACATGTACTCCGTCTTTATCCCATAAGCACCCCAGAAATCTGCCCAACCACCACCAAAATGTACTCCACTACCTGTATCTTCCAACAATACATGCCAGATCTTCCTATCAATGGTAGACAACGTAACGTGCCTAGGTATAGGAACCAGATTCTCATGAGCAAACAACTTTGGCACCACCTGGATTCATAACAAGTGGTTCGCCGTTACACAAGTGGTTCGTTTTCTAATATAGGTGTATTAAGAAACTTAAATCCCTAAACATAGTATCTATCATGCCTATCAAAACATGGGATTTATTTTGCCATCCTACCCCAAAGCTGCACTCACTTCACATACCTACCATGCCCATCTAACATTTCATGACACTATTCTGTTTGCCTTACTAGTCTTATTACTAAACAGCCTCATGTGGTTACTAAACAGCCTCATGTGGTGTACGTTACAGTCTTATACCATTGTCTTTAACTTAAAACATGTTACTAATTAACCATACATATCATTAACTTACTACCCAATACTACACAATATAACCATACATATCACTTTGAAAATTCGTTCTTAACTTACTACCCCAAAACTTGTGCCTAACTCAATGGGGTGATAGGATGTCCATACAGAAACATAACTTACAATGCCTCCGGGTTGCGGCGCCCGGATGCTGACTCCAAACCGCGCGTATTCATCACCCTCAACTCCAATCGAACGCTCAAACTTACGTAGATTCCGAATGAAAATTTCTTCCGCCGTTGCAGGTGGTCGGTCCCGGCACAGTGCAACCCTAAGTAATTGACAACGGATTATTAACAGTACAACCAGATTTATCTGAAAAAATATCAACAATACATTGCAATCGAATCCTCACCTGTTTTGCTCCATTCGTTTCGGATCAGATATGCTCACCAACTATGTGTTCCGGCGTACTTTTCGTCGAACCCCAATTTCACTCCTTATTTTCAACAAACTCTGTCGCTGAAGCAATTACTATCATAAATAAGCTGGGCTCACCAAATGGGCCGGACCATTTACAATTGATTTTATCACCAAATGGGCTCACCATATAACACCCCTAACTAGCCCACAACTTTATACAACATTCCTTACAACTGGAAATTTAAAATTTCACATCACCTGCTCTCCAAACGAACATGCCCGCCAAGCAGTTAGGGAGACACTTTGATTCTCCCGCCGCGCCACCTCACGCCTACAAGTACATGGCAAATCCCCTCCCGATTTTCCTACTCAAATCAGCCCCCAAATCATCGAACCCTAAACCATAACATTCAATTCCTTCACAGCTCCTCCATATGGCATCAGATGTAACCTGCGCGGTGAATGTAAGGAGATTCAGCTGCGATTGCCACCGCCGCCCGACGGAACGCTTCTGTGCGGAGATCAAGTCCACTGAAGACGAGTATTTGGTATGCCATCAATTCCCTCGTACCCCCTTTTCATTAACATATTCATAACTTAA
Organism: Plantago lanceolata; assembly: GCA_028659135.1. Lineage (NCBI taxonomy): Eukaryota > Viridiplantae > Streptophyta > Magnoliopsida > Lamiales > Plantaginaceae > Plantago > Plantago lanceolata. The sequence goes on from JAQRGC012067305.1 coordinate 9,296, forward strand.
TTGCAATCTTTGATCTTCATTCAGATCATCCCGACCGCCTGGCGTGCTATGTACTGGCGCCCAATGCCCCGTCAGTTGACAATTGGCCCCTGCGATGGAAGTATATGGGTGGTCACAACTCACTTCTTCCAAGGGATGGCCTTGCTTGCTGAAGGGTGGAGAGCAATTACAAAACACTACCGCATCCAACAGGGCGATAGGCTGTGGTTTGAATATGATATGGAGGCGCACTTGCAGCTCAGTATCTTTCGTATGGATGGTACAGAAAAGAAATGGCCCGTCATCAGGAGACAGCCAGGCGTCCAGTGCTACTACCATGGGGCTCGTGACTTCGAAGTTACAGTGGAGGACCTCACCAGGACAACTGGAAATCCTGCAAGAGGTTTTGTTTCTTATTCCTTTCGCAATGCCAACTATACATGTCCAGTAATGCATATTAGAAAACAAGCTTCACCTCATGATTGATGTGTCGTTGGAATCTCAGAATTGGCTGAACGAAACCGGCACTTGGGCGGCGGGATTTTCACACCTTACTTTGACTTTGTCATGTGGCCTGGAGTCCTATCACCCTCCTTCGAAATGGTAGATAATCTTGCTTTTCTTTTTACTTATCAGCGGCAATTTGTTTTCATTATTCAAATTATGCTTGTGTGTTGCAGACACTTCCCAATTCGTTTGCCCATGTGTGCTTGCCCCGTGGATTCAGTGACCGTAAACTCCGAAGGAAAGGAGCAGGCCAATGGGATATTAAGTGCTACAATAGCGGATTCACTGCAACGGTTATAGAAGGCTGGCAGAAATTTGCGGAAGACAATGAATTGGTTGAATACGATGCATGTGGAATTGAAAGGAACCTTATTGACTTTGATGTGTGGAACATAGTGGTTCTTAAAAAGACCTGGTAGGGAAATGGTTAGCTATATGCAGCGTCTTGTTTTGAGCTCGCTCTTTTTCCCCTGTATTGGTCCTCGTTTTATCCTGGTTCAGCTTAGATATCTCTATATATCTATATATTATGTCCTAGCAAAACCACTCCCATGCAGACTCTTATGACATGTAACTAAGCTTCGCATCAAGTTATATACATATATTTCGATTATCGATGTCACATTTTAGTTACCTAAAATTAGCTACCATATTCAAGTAACTGAAACTGACTAAAACTCATATCCAGATATATGCATTCTCTGAAAAGGACTTGGTGAGCACATATGAGTTATGGTAGCAGAGGAATTTGTGAACAGCGTTTCATCAGCTTCACGGATGTTGCACGGGTCTACAATTAATGATTCACACTGCTTCGCCCTCTAGTTACATGCACCAACCGATATATCCTTATAACTCATCCGTCCCAAGTTACAATTACTTCTACATTTACCTTATACTTTCCATCCTTGTATATATGCATAGGAGATTTACCAAACTTTGGGGCCATTTTCTTATCAGACAAAATCTCATTGGTACTACGGGAAAATAAGCAACATTGGATATTTGAAACAGGTGGAAACACATATGTACATGGAAATTACATCGCCTAGCAGGTATGTTAAAGCCATCCGTTACAGGGAAATTACATAACCACTACCATAACTTAAACGCAATTTAGACAAGTTGCAGGCTATATATACACCCAAAACAAGGTTAGCTGCAACGTTTTACTGGCAAAAGACTTATAATACGAACATCAATTAAACCCCACGACGTATCTTCACGAACCAGTTCCTACTATCAATTAAGTTAGCTTCGATTTCAACCTCATCATTCGCTTTAAGCTTGTTGAAAAGTACGAAATCATACCAGCCCACCGTCACAAAAGCAGAAGTACCAGATAGGTTGCAAATTACATTCCAATAACTGCCGCTTTGATCAATCCGGAGCATTCGCGCATTGGTGCCAAAAGTTAGCTGATTCATTGCCCACCAACTAGGCAACGGCTGCATCAAAACAGTGAACATTAATATACCTATATACCCATCTCACATGTATGCAAAACAGGATTCATAGCAAAACCAACTACAACCCTATTATAAAGGCATTACCAGTGTGCCATTCCTTCCCACCGCAGCCGCGGTAACTACAACACGACACACATCACCATCATCAGCTGAGGGCACATTACTCGGTCCCCGTTCCAATTCGCGCATGCGCTTATTACCTGAGCTTCCAACTGGGCCTCTAACATTTCCATATCTGCCCCTTGCCTGGCTACTACCCCCTCCTCCTGTGAAGAAACATATTAAAAGAGACCCTGTGGAAATACTAGATATCTTTGTAATTTCACTTACTGGAATCAAAATACACGCGGGCCCAGTCTCGATTCGATTCTCCAAGGCTCCCTACACGACAGATCCCTTAAGCATATGACTTACTACTTGATTGGATTAATAATGTTTTTATAAGTTAACCTGAGTTTTGGATGGGCAACTGTCTCCCTGTGCCTCCTTCATTGGTGGAGACCTTTCCTTTACCGCGATCCCCCGGAGTAAGTGGGCAGCCCACCCCTACATCACCAGCATCTCCCCTGCCTATTGTAATCCCTTCACTCCTCCGACGATAACCTATATGTCACCAATTAATTTAAACTTTACCACCCCCAGTTTAAGATTCAATTAAAAAGTGGGTTGTATGTTTTACATATATAACATCCTTTCAGACCTGTTCTTCCACGAAAATCCAAATTGACCCGCCTGTTAGCTCCTTCAAATCCTGCATCACCCCTGTGAGAATTTCCTCCTGTATACCACAGAGTAAAACCTGATAATTTAGACCACATTATAAACTCAGTTCATGACCAACATGTGGTTTTTTAACTGAACACTTTCTCACATTGCAAATACTTATAAATTAGCATTACTGATATAAAACTTATCATTTTACAATTAACAAACCTCTCGACGCTCCCCGTGCCTGGCCATAAATACCAGTCCCCCGTTGCTCATCAGCAGCAGCTTCAAAAAGTGCACTTAGATCTGATTCCTTCCCATCCAGTATAGATTTTGACTGATCACGAGACCACTTGAGAAGGTCGGTTGCCTGGGCAATCCTCCTCTCTGTATACAGTTAAAAGAATTATAAATCCGTACTTACTATTTGACAATATAACTATCTCAAGTTTAGCAGACGAGACTTACCCATTGCACGGTTTTGCGAACACTCAACATCTTCATCTTCAGAATCAGAGCTTAGTTCAAAAACATTTGGAGCAGATGCCTCACCAAGGTGCCCTCTATTTTCTGTAACCTTCACCCCACCGCTTTGAGGCAATCCTACATGAAATAGCCAACAGCGTTAAAGCTTTAATACCACTATTTGCTTTGCTTATCGTCTACAACAGCATTAATTCTCACCTTCTGCCTCATTGTCTTCCCAATCAGGGCTGTCGGAATTAGGAGGGTTCCCAGAGTGTATCTCAACATCATATGCATATGGTTCAACAATCTTGACAAGGAGGCGCTCACATTCTGTTTTCTCATCAAATATGGTCACCATGAAATGGTGGACCCCATCATACGCAAACACGAGCGTGTCATTCTCCTCAAAATCGTAGAATTCCCTAAAGAGTCCCCATCCATTTGTGAGCATCACATCAGCCTCCCGTCTGGCAACAAGAGCAGGCCATGCAATTCCATCGCCCGTTGTCAGAATTATCTTTGTAGGGAAGCCCTCTCTCCATTTGTTTTTCACAAACCTGCGTGGGAAAACCTGCATCCACACTTGATTTTGTAAAGTGCCATATGTAAACAACCATGGAGCCCCTTTTTTTGATAATCAGCTCATTTTGTTACAGCCACAGTTGTCATCTATACAACTTTATTCAGTATGCTTATAATCCGGACTTTATTTACCTATATACAGAATAACACGTTGAAAACTTGTTCATGAGTTAAGCTATCATAGTTGCTTATCATCAGTTAATCGTGATCAGATTTCAACACCAGACCAAATTGAACCACTATTAAACCAATCCCCTCATTTGGCTTTGTAAGCGAATTAACCTGTGTATAGCACATGACTAGCTCAAACTGGTGTTTCAGTTTGCTCAAACACCAACAGAGGACTTAGTAAAACACAATTACTCACCAGTTCTTGTTCGATTTGGTTAATAAGGATAACCGTTACCCTTACAAACATGTACTAATATCAATAATGAGCTGCACTATATCTTCCATAGATGTATTAATAGCATGCAGGTCCGGTACTAACAAAAATTCATTTAAATTCAACCATTAAATGATTATCTGGAACGAAATATGAAGAAAACAATCAAGATTTACTATGAGCACAAATGAAATTCACAATTATATGGTAGTAATTGGACAATATTGTTTTGACTGAATAGTATAATACAACAATCTAGACCGAAGATTAGAGTAAGAAACGGAGCTAATTCGAGCATGAAAACTCACCATAGCAGGCATGTTTGAGCTCGTCACCGTCTTCCTGAACCGAGTATCGTTAAGCAATCCTAGTGTGAACAATCTGCTTTGACTGCCTGCCATACTCTGAAGATGGGTTTCAAGGATAAGGGAGGGATTGTTTAGGGTTTGGTGGGAATGTACGCTGGGGTTTGATTTCTTTTTGAAGAAATTGCAAAGATACAGAGCAAGTCCCGGATATAGTAGAGCAAAGCTAGATTGAGAAGTTTTAGAGTCCCTTTACATTTAATGCCAGGGGACCCTCACATAGTAATAGATTTGGAACCACTAGCCTGGCGGGCAAGACACCGACTCCCCCTCATTCTCTAAATTTGAATATTCAGGATGGGAAGCTCGTTATGTTCTTTGAATATTGGACTTATTATGTATCTTCACTAATGACATTAAATTAATTACAACAGTCTTACAATTAATGACATTTAGTTAATTACAATAGTATCTAACTTACAATACTAAAATTATTAATATAAAAGCAGAAATAAATGAGAGATAAGATAGAAGGGCAAAGAAAGTGGGGAAATAGAAAGAACAAAACAAAGGTACTGATAAAGGAAAAAAAAAAGAAAACAAAAATAAAATATCAAATACTGTCACTTGAGACCGTAACATACTTTGTTACGGGTCTGAAGAAAACTTCATACCCAAACGTGACTGGATGAGTTACATTCGTATGGAATTATACAGTATCTACATCAGGCTCCTCTACAGACTGCCAACGGGTTTTTGACACATTCGGTCTTCCGTTCAATAATCAGTTAACTTTTACGTTACATACAATGATATACTCGAAAATATACCCCATTATATATAAATGCCACAATAAATGTCACACCCTGGAAAAAGTGCAATAAAAAAAATCAACTACTTATACTCGCCTGCCGAACATCAACAACATTCGGCTTCCATTACAACCGATAAGAAAATAACATGTATATCCCATGAAAAAAGCATGAAACTCGCCTTTAGGATTGCTACATGGACAAAATAACATCGCTACCGGGCGCGAGTCCCTAACAATAAAAAATTGTACTAAACATTGTAGAAATAAATCACTTGTGCAATTCCAACGTCGAATCTAATGGAATACCACATTAATTGTTATAAGTTATATGCCAAATCAAACGATCAATAAAATACAAGTGATCGTATAACGAAACACGGCGAACGTACATATGATCGTATAAGCTAAACCGGTTACAAAATAAGTATGGTCAGTAATAAATGTTCAACATTCCAATATTACATATTCACCCCACTAGTTCGGTTTACCCGCTCCCATTATATCTTCCGTGTTACAAATAGCTGCGAATATATTTTATATTATCTTCGAACATAAAAAAAAACGATCAGATGTAAGCCTTGGTACCAACTATTATCAAGTTTATAAAATAGTTGTAGCTCAACTATTATCAGATATATTGCTACATAATATTCATTTTCATGCTTATGTTGTAGGTGTTGGGCCTGGGCCAATGCTCAGACATTGTGAATAGCAAGCCCACACAACCAACTACATATCTGTATATAAGTCCTCCTCGGTTGCTTCTCCACCAGTTGCCAATCACCTTTACCAAATTTCAATCTCAATCTAACCGTTACTCCAAATTCAAAAAAGATGTCTTGGTCGACCACACCGATCAGATGCCCCTGCGGTGGATCCGTTCGAGAATTCACTTCTCACACAGTCCCTCACCGGAACATGAAGTTCCAGAAGTGTGAGTACTACTTCCGAGGTAATACCATCTTCTAACCCTATCTCCTATCTTTCATCTTACGTACAGTTCCGATCTAACTGATTTTTATTAGGTGGCTCGCACATCTGGTCATGGGTTGACGGGCATGTGTGTGGCCAGGAATGCAGAGCTGTCGAAGCCAGGACCACGTCTTCCCCAGCGATTCGAGAAATGCAGACCCGTCTTGACGATGCTCTCGCTGCTCAGGCTGAGTCTGAGGAAATGGCAAAGGACTTGAAGGCTAAGCTTGAGGTAGAAACCGCGCTTAAGACTGCAGCCCAAAACGAAGTGTTGGAAGTTGTGGCCCTTGCTGAGAAGTCAGAGAAACGTCGTGCTGCTCTCGAAGCAAAGCACAGTGCCATTAAGAAGAGGTTCGTCACCCTCGTTGCTGAGAACAACGCCCTTAAGAGGGCGGTTGTTCATCAACCTGCACCTGCGCCAACCCAGAAGATCGTTTTCCAGGCCGTGTTCGCCTTGATTTTCCTGCTCATTGGATATGCTATTGGCCACTAAAGCCCCCTGCTTGTATTATATAGTCTATATCTTAAGTGCGTTTTAGTCTATATCTATAGTGCATTTTGGGAACATGCACCGTATCTCTCGGCTAGGTTTAATTTGTGAAAACGGATACCCGCGTGTATTATTTTCGTAATACTTTTATGTATTTGTGATTCAAGTGACTACTTCGATTATCTGTCCGGTTATAAAATCAAATGTATCATGATAAACTAGCCCCAACAAGTCCCCTTACTTTTTGCTGATCATCAGCTGCCTCAATATCTACTAAACAACATATGCCATAAAATGTATAAGAAACACAAGGATAAAGTAATACTAAGCACCATTACTGCCATAAAATACATGTTAACCACCATCAGAATACAAACTTCAGTCTACTTGAGACACAGAAACCAGGGGTTGTTTCCCCACCTGCCCACATACAGTGCTAGTAAAACAGTTGGGGAAATACACTAAGTACCCTATTCACAACCTACAATGCAACCCCATATGTCAGTTGCATCACCCCTGCCAAAACACGAGCCTACCTCTGCTTACGGCATCCCACTCCTTAGGATCACCTCATAAAACACACGAAGCATGTGAGCACGGTATTCGCCCCCCATCTCGTTCGTCCAAACTCCTTTCTCTATCTTCTTTCCCCAAATCATACACTCGATAGCATAACAAACGACAGGACCACAATCCAACGATCCATTTGCCTGGAGGGGCATATCAAATGACCTCACTAGCCCAGGCCTTACTGCTGACATAGCCATCTTTGTGCCGGTCCTCTCAGAGTAGCTTTTAACGCTCTCATAGATGTAGTCCAACTACATTATAAACAATAGTTTTAAGAAAATTACTGCATAACTCGTTTGATTTTGAAATGGAGTTTCAAGAGGCATACCAATATTTTCACCGCCTGGAAATGTGTGTCTTTGTCGATCGATGCCCCAATAGAGTTGTGAAAGGTCCACATGTTCTTTGCTCTGGAATAGTGTAGCAATGTCCAGTGATCACCTTTGAATTTCAATGGACATTGGCTTCCTGTAGTGTTAACCGGCAGAATCCAGTCATCATGCTTTACTGCATCAGGGATCTTCTTGTCAATGAATCTGAATGCTGCCCTTGAGTACTTGGTGTCTGAGTTCAACCTTGACACATACAGCTACACACAACCGTGGATATTTATCAATTCACATTGTATTACATTTTAAAACACGATAAATCATTATCTTATCTTAACTTACCCAGACAGCACTTTTGAAAAGAAACGGTTTGTCACCGACACTGCAACGAGTTTCTTTACCAACCCTGGTTCCACAAGAGCGCGTTACATGAACCATGCCCCAAGCATCCAGTATCTGAATCAATCGAAATTTTGCATTTTAATCATCTATTAGTCAAAATCAATAGTAATGTGCATCGAACAAAGATGACAAACCGAGTCTGTATATCTATCGTGGTTTATAATTCTTTCAAAATCTTCAAGATTAAGCTCTGCCCTCAGTGTAGATGTGTTAACCCTTAGAATGGTTTCCCTGCACATGTAACATTAGTTATGCTTGGCAACTCACACTAGGCAAACTAATAAATGATGAGTGAGGATATGACTCGTATGGAAATATTTGTACGCTGGGATTCGTTGCTGAAACTTTTTCGCCATCCAGTTCGTTACTTTGTGTCCGACAACCTTGACTGCTGGGCACTCAGGCCTGTATACGAATGGCCTAATCTTGTTTTGGTTGGTTGACAACTTCATACGATCAATTACCACCCCACTTTTATGCCCAACCACTTTTTCGACTTCCATCTCCGCTTGTTCATCTTTCATTCTAGCCTTCTTAATATCCTCAGTGATAGGAGATTCGCTATTCATCACGGTCTCTCCCATCAAATCCACATCAGGGCATGATGATTTAGCTTTTGCAGGAGGGGTTGCAAACACATGACAATATGCTTCCTTGTTCAACGCAGTAACACATTTCTTAACACTGCCTGTACTCGTTTCCCCAACTGGTGTTTTGAAAGTAACCTTTTTTTTCATGACAGATGAGCCCGGCCCTGATACAGATCGCGGAGAATTCCCTGGAAACAGGTTTGCTGGTTTGATTGGTGTAATATAGCCGCCCCCCGTACGCAATACTGATTTGGGCTGAAGTGGTGTTTTACTTGCATTTGAACTAGAATATGGGACTATCTTTGAAGAAAAAGCAGAGTGTTGTGGGTTAACGGCGCCAACCGGACAATTATATGGACTCCCCCCTGCAGCAACTTGCTTAGGCTCCTTCGGAGTTACTACGTCTTCCTCATCTGATATCTCTAGCTTATCAATTACTGCCTGCCTCCGAGCCAGCTCTAATGCCTGCCAGTCAAGCTTCTCATTCAGCTCCTTAACCAAATCCTGTAGTTCATTAACCCTGGCAGCCATTGCATCGTACTCCTGCATAACTGATTCCTTGTTTGTCTTCTCCATATTGTATTTGCGTTCAAGTGCCTGGTAAGATATCTGTGACTTAGCTTTAAAGTCAATCTCAGACTGCAACTGCTTACTTATCTCATGCCTTGTTGCAGCCTCTTCAAACAAGTCCGCCGTAACTTTGTTGAAAGCACCCTCCATCTCAGCAATTCTACACCGATGTAACTGCCTTGTCCTTGCAATCTCAATCTCATGCAGCCTTTTCACCTGTCTCATTATCTCATCCTTCTGTCCCATCCGAAGTTCCAGCGCTCTGATGTAAGTAGCTGAGTCACTTATACTTTTATTAAGATGCTCCAACTGTAACTGATTCATCTCAAGTTCAAGTTTCCCACATGATGAACGTGATGGATCCGACCCCTCAGCGTAAATCGCAACATTTTCCACAACAGTGCCTGGTAAGATGCCCCTTATCATTTCTGCATCAAAATCAGTACCGACATTACTTGCACTTTCCAAAAGATCTGCCCATGTCCGGAGCTGAGATTCATCATCGCCCACATATTTACCATCACCTGTATTTCTCATATCACTCCCAATCCCTTCACCCATATTAATCACATTGTCATTCTCGTATATTGGCAAGTTGACATTAGATACCGATCCAATCACCATAGCACTGTTCATTGCACTTGTCTCCCCAACTATATTCTTACCTTTGTCAAGCATTCTGGGTTGAACAATGGATGGATCGGTTACAGAAGGGCACCCCCCTAAGTTAACACTTCCTACTACGCTCTCCCCATCCACTGGATTCAAATACTCAGGAGTAACTATGGGTTCGATAGGAATGAGGGCGGGCTCATCCTCATCAATATAGTCACATTCCTGTTTAGTTGGGCACAACCGTGCAACATCAACACCCTGCAAGGTAGTATCCATAAAACAAGTCACCAACAAGCTAACGATTTAGTTTTGCTATATAAGTGAGATACAAATCAACATAGTCATTTACCAGTGTTGAATTTAACTTTGACAGGTCTCGCTGTGCTAACTCGAAACTCAAATCTGGAATCGACCACTTGCGAAACCTGGGGAAGTGTTGAACTCCTTGCTGGGGATTTATGATGGGGCATATTTCACACAACCAGAACTGCACAAAATGGCCAAAAAAAAAGTCATTCCGTTCACCAACTAAAGCCATACTGGTCATGTGTAAAAAACAATCCACAACATAATATCATTCCACAATTACTTACCAGCAAGAATACTGCACAGCCTGAGGTCCTTAGCGATTTCGTCTTTTCAACAGAAGTCATTAGATACTCAAGTATATAATTACCCCAGTCATACGAGCAAATCTTATCCAAATCATCAAGATACTTTAGCATCTGCCAACACACACTATTGTTGTTGTTTGCTGTAAACAAGGACCCCATAACATACATATGCAACAGCCTGGCAACATCATCAACTACATGAGGCTCAGCCGGATCGGCCTTCACCATGATCTTTAGTATGGCATAGATTTTATTCTTAGACATAGGTTCAGCGGGCGTCATGTGTGACCAGCAACGTTTGCTGAAGGGACATTGTCTTACGAGTTTAGACGACACGTTGATAGGTGTTGCCCCGCCTCGAACACCTAATATTAACTCCACATGTTCCCCCGTAGGCATGACAAGATCTCTACCAAATTTAAAACCCCTCTGGCCCCTACCATTCCTACTCACAAATGTGTTAATGATGTCAATCATACCAGCATCATATTTAATGTATCTCTTAACCTCCTCCGCAGACATATTAACGGCTGCATCTATGAAATACCAGCATGGTACACGTCTTGCTGCTACAAGGTGCCATTCTTTGAGGTTGAGTTCTTGTATAGCAGTGATAGTTGTGTTTACATTGCACCGGAATGATATATTTGTTCCCTTAGTCATACCTGCAGAACCACATGACTATTACAAATCATGTTATTCAAAATAAACAACATTGGATTTCAGACACTGATCCCCCTTAACCTACCAGAATCTGTCTTCCTAAATGTATCACCGCGTCTCACACGCTCACTCGGGCCACCAACACCTGATATTCAGCAACAATAAGAAAAGCTAAGCTACCTTAACTACAAATTAATAAATAAATAAAAACAAACATTGTTCGATTCCATTTCTTACTTTGTCCTTCAACATTTATGCGTCTGCTGATTTTCGGTGCCCTACAAACAGCCCCAGATCCAGGACTCGATGCAGAGTCACTCTGCTCATGGAAATCGCCTGCACGAACATACCACGATCAATAATACTATATATCTTACTTGACTTTAGACATCATGAGGTTACCTTGGTAATTGTACATGGCATTACCCTTAGCTCGTTTACGCTTCTGAATGTTAGTCTCATCAATATCTGCAAAGTATTTAGACCACATATATAAACTACTTACAACATTGGACTCTCTGAAACTAACAAAATATAAGGTATAGGGCTCGAAATACTAACGGTGTTTTATATCGGACGCATACTTTAACTGCTTCCGCGCACCCGATTCGTTAGAGTCTTCGTTGAAGTCTGCATTTATATAAATGGACAGCAACCACCTCATTTTTCATTTGTAAACAGATTTTGTTACCTAATCTAGTATCAGATCAACTTCTGAAAATAATGCTTAATCAATAGGAATTCACAATGTATACTAAGGGGTCCTAGATAGCTCATCCACTAACATAGTACTCATACTTATCCCAACTCAAATAAAATGGGCATAGAATGCCCAACTAACATGTTGACCTAAGAACTATAATGTTTCATAAACGGATGGGGGAATAATGGTAAATACCACTAATGGTGCTATTGAATCTATATTGAGTTTTCACAAGTCAACTGGATATTCAAACATGTATATGCGCAGCAAACATTGAAATTAAGAGCTATAATGCTGGACTAACAAAGTGCATAACAAAATTGAAATGGACTTAGATCATACTAATTTTGACATTTTGTGTAAGTTGGCGCCAAAATTGAACATAATAATGCACATGGCAACAGGGGTTATTTGCATTTATGTGCCCGGCAGGATTGCCCGGCAGTTATGCTGGTTACGTGTATCAAGGAATTAGCGCAAATTTCGAAAAGACCAAAAAAGGCGCCTAACCTCCGCCGGAGTTCTCTTCTTGCTCGACGTCGTCGTCCGGGACATAGTCTCCGTCTACTTCGTCATCTGAAAACAAGGTATCAGTCAATTACCAAATTACAAAGGGGAGGAAGGAGCTAGACGAGCTGTAAATTTGGGCACGACCGAACCTTTGTTAGGCCCGTCCTCCGAACTACTCTCGTCGACGTACGGCACCGCTTCAAGACCCCCCTTGTTGGCCAATTCTTCATCTTTTGATCGACGATGAAAAAAATGGTGTTAAAATAGCCCCTTTTGTTCAACTATATAATAGTACATAATGCTTAACAATGCTTACCGTCTGGTTGTGGTGACGGAGGAACTATAACACCAGATCCACGCCTATTCCGCCCCGAACTCTGCATTTTGTAACTGTTCCGGACAGTGACCTTTTCTATTCTTTTAGATTTGGTGTGGAAGAATGGTAAAATTATCTCTCTAAACAAAGATAAGATATTGTGTCTTATTTATATGAAAGAGGAAATGAACTGTAGAAAACTAGACAGAAAAAGGTGGTGGTTTTTGCTTGTTCTGGCCCACGTGAAAAACAACTATTCAATCATAGGCTTTTAGTAGGCTTTTCAGTCAAACACAGACCTACTAATAGGTATTACACTGCCTAACCATTTACAACAAATATGTTACAGCTTAATTGAGGCTAAGTGCACCAAATGGTCTGGAAATCGACTCACCCGATGGTAAATTGGTAGTAGTGATGTTTTTTTTTAAACCGCAAGTTAGTAATATGATGACATTTATCATCTTGTAAAAGAAATTATGTGAAAACTTTAAAAGTAAAGGTTATTATATGAGTTTTGTTTTTTTTTTATCTAACGGCGGTATAAATAAGTGGAAATATTTTGTAGTTGCAAATTATAAAATGTTTGAAATATATGAAGTGATATGAATTTAATAAAGGTGAAGTGAAATAGAACT
>JAQRGC012067442.1:0-13162 GCA_028659135.1 Plantago lanceolata
AAAAATAGTTATAGATAATTTATTTATTATTATTTGAAAAATTGTCAATATTGTAAAAATAGTTATAAAATGGGATTAAAAATAAAGTTTGTAATATGTAATGACCAATTTGTGATTTATTAATTGAATTTTGACATGGAAGTACTCAAATTGGACATAATATTATCGTGGAGTACCTAAATTGGACATATCCATTGTTGAATATCAAAATTGACGATGTCTCATTGTGGAGTATCAAAAATGAATTTTTCCCAGTAATATTATGTTGTAAGATGGCAGATTAACATCTAATAATACTCTTAATCATAAACTCACCATTCCTTAAACATCATTCATATGTTGAAGTTTATACTCATGGTCATGAAACTATCATTTTTTACCTGTTATACCAAATCACTAAGAAGTTTTACCATAGGTTATAATTTTTCACAATGTAAAAACAGAACACAAAGTTGTGACTTGTGAAGCCATTAAAAAAGAAGATGCAACTTTTTGCCAGTCAAAGATGTGACAATGGTAATGGTGTGAACTGTGAACTGCAAATGCATGAGAAACTATTTTCTGCCATCAATAAAACTACGTTTTACAGCTTTGAAGATCTTATAGGAGGCTATATATGTTCAACGGTAGGTTAATTTACAGATAATGTGTTTTGCAAAAAGTCTACTATTGTATACAAAACTTAGGATGTTATAATGATTTAATCAGATGTTTCAATCTCTTTAAATCTTCGATCCCATTCTTGAACATCATAGTTTTGGTCATACAAGTCCTTGTCGGTACTGTACACGATTCTATCCTTCCCAATATATGTTCTCTGAGCCATATCCCGCGCACTCAAAAGCTGAAAATCCATGTTAGGCATTAGCTAAGTAACCAAAATCACACTACATGTTTTAAACCGTAAAAATGGCAAATGCAATCAGGTCGGATGGAGGGGGTATCGAACAGAAGTTTGAAAATAATAAGATGAGAGTAATATAACAAAGAATTCAGTAAAATCCGTAGAAGAAACTGGTATTTCTGAAACTAGTGCAAAGTGATTTTATCCGACATTTAGGAAAACCTAGATTTTCCTACAACAAACTCAATAACATTATTTGGGTGATCATTTTTGTGATTACCTTCCGCCTCAGAGAGAGATTTGGAGATTCAAGTGCCTTGGCAAGCTGTTCTCGGGCTCCATTCCTTTTGATAATTTTGGAATTTGTGTTTTGGACGAGAAACCATCGAACCAATGGAATTGCAAAGAAAGAACCAGCATAAATCTGCAAGATCAACATAAGAACTGAGCACGTAACTACACAGTCTGCATTGATTATAATTGTATCCATTTTAACAAGAGGTGCACCAAATGGAAAAATCAATTACAATTTACCATTAACAAACAGAGAAAGAAAACGAATAACTAATCTACAATGTAACAAGTAACAAGTAACAAGCATTGGTATAAATATTTTCCAATCCCATCTTATGGGAGATATTAGTAACATCTTCCAATCTGTAAATTTCATGAAAACAATTGATGCACATTTCAGGTTTGCATGAGATAGTACGGAACAAAAATTACTGTGCGTAAGAACTAGAGCCAGCCTTAGTCTTAGTTCTATCATTCTATGAGGCAACCAGATGAATGCACATACCTGAAGTAATGGAAATATGTTGGACACAAATGAAATGAATCCACTTGGGCTAACTGTCATATTCCTTCAGGTTAAAGTTTAAAACTGGAGGTTAGTACACTGGATCGTTAGGAAACAGATAAAGAACTTGAAGTTAAATAGTTTAGTACACTCGATCGTACTTCAGCATGGTACCAAGAACGATAACCCCAAATAGATTTACTCCACCAAGGCCAATTACCATTGCCCTCTCTGATGCATTTAGATTGCTGTAAAGGGAAAAGAAAATTATAATTACGTTTAATAAATGTGAAAATTGAAATAGACGACTCTAACCTAATTGAGATCAAGAACAAATAAGCACCTAAATTGCCATTTATTTTCCTTAAAGAACTTATCAGCTCCTCCAACAAAATCAGCCCATCTTTTTCCAATGTACTCCTTCCTTCCACCTCCACCAGTCTGCGGAGCTGCAGTACGTTGTAGCGATGGAAAACGGTATAAAATATTCCCCTGCACGTATTAGTTAATTGAAGAAGATATCCTTGGGGAATGCTAGCCACTCCTAACAGCACCAAATCCACATAAAATTAATGTAAATACCGATGATTGTAAATACTAGTTTGAAAGAGAAAGTGGTAAATAAGTTGCAGAAACCAGAGGCACTGAAAGTTCCAAAATTTAAACACACAGGAAAATTTTTAATTTATGTACCGTAACTTCACCTCATTTTATTTATTGTACCATAACTCTCCATTTGTTAATTTATGTACCATATGTTTCATTCAACTTTAATTTATGTACTCCGGTGACATTTTCCGATAGAATTAGGGTTTTATATATAATTCACCCCCAATTCAGCAAATTATACGTAGGAGCGCCTTAATTCGCACACTAGAACTCAATTACTTCACCTGAAATTAAATATTTTATTATAAAAACTAAGAACTCTTGTTAAATGTATTGTGGCAAATTAATATTCGTTATTTTATTTAGTTTCAAGTGAATATACTGAGTTATTTAGTTCACACACGCACACACTAACTCAGTATATTCACTTGTGAACTCATTTGGCACGTGTGATTCAGAAGAATTGACATAGACCCGTACTAACCAAGTATATTCACTTGTGAACTCATTTGGCACATAAGACCAAAGTTGATAACTCACCAGCATATACCATAATGGTTACTATAGAGCCCTCATTTAGTAGAGTACAGAAACAGAAGCTAACTACCAGTTTAAGATGGCACCACGAAATTCAGTACCTCGTCATCTACTTCCGGCTGACCATCAAACCATAACAGCACAGGTAGTATGTATGAGTCATCATCCTAGAATGATTCAAAATAAGAACAGTATCAGTATGTTAGAAAGCAAAATGCAGATTGATAGCACATGGCTATGGGTTGAACCTAACACTCAAGAAACTAATATAATATGGGAGATCAATTATGTATACTTAATACCAACTACATCCATCAAACTCCAGCTATTAGCCTATATTTATAGTTCAAGAGGTCAACCAAGATAAGACCATCCAACTATAGTAGAATCATACTAAAATATAAGTTACCGAATAAGCCCACACACTAACTTGAATATGCTATATCCAAAGATACTAATCACTGTCCTGTTATTTAAAGCACTCTCCTCAATTACCATCATCCACAACCCCCNCCCACCCCCGGGACCCCACCTCCAAAAGTATAAGCTCCTTCAAGAGGGCAAAGATGATCAGAGACTGAACTTGAGGGCTCACAGGATAGGAGTGGAAAAAGATTGGGATTTTTTGGAATCTTCAACATCAACAACCTATAAATTAGGAAAATCCTTCCACCGGACAATCGGATAGACAGACTTTATGATGAACCAAATATTCTTGGATGTCACAACAGCATCCAAATTCAGACAACTTTTCCAGTGAAGGAGATAGCATTAAGCAGCATGATAAAAAACACCAATAAATATCTTGAAATAACATTTTGATCTCCTTCATTTCGTATTTCCTCTCGAAGCATGCTCAACTTTTAAATTTGCAGTCTTAGGAACACCAAGGTAAGTGATAATGCATGTAGATTTTTCACATGGTAGAACAAAGTCGATCTCTAAATTATCTTCACCATTAGCCAACGGTAGAGAAGGCAACGTCCCTCCAAGTTTCAAATCCTCAATTATGAATGAAAGCCAAGTATAATTTTAGGAGGCAAATCAAGCAAAAAAAGAACATGAACCAAAATCTTCTAGAGAGGACGCCGTTTTAGAACATATCTTGACTTGACAGTTACAATCAATACTGGACTCATTCAAGTCTGATGGGTTCAGCATAGCTCTACAACTGTCCGTTCTCTTCATAAACTAAAGAATCTTCAAAATCTATGCCAACTATAATCAACAAGTCACTCAACAACACTCCAGTATGGGTCTAGACTCTAGAGTAATCAACAATCTCATTCCAACTTCACATGCAGCAGAATTGTGAATCAAAACCTTGTTCTAGTTGCAAAATTTATAGCAAGCGCCTATGGGTTTAATGGTAAAACTCTCCATTCTCGATATCAAATCAATAAGAATTGAAATGACAATCAAGCTCCAGCTCTTGGCCTATATATTTATATTTATAGGTAAAGATAAATGTTATTAAGGACACCCAATCAAAATAGAATTCTACTAAAATATGAAACTTCAAAATACTTCCTATGTCCCAAAATTTGACTTTACACATTGATTAAGAAAGTGCAAGAAATTTTGTCAATGAAAGCTAATCCACCTTCTTTGCCCATACACTGAAAATTTCACTTATAATTTATGCGAGTGTAATTAATATTACAAACTTTCGCGAGAGACGGTCTCCCTGTCTCTCAGGATCAACATCACATGTTTAGCTTCAAATATCTTGGGTTTATTATACCTACATTACCATGTATTACCTGCATTACTAAACATGTAATGATGTAGCTAAACATGCGATGTTTGTAGCTAAACCTGCATTACTTAACCCCACAACCAATATAACACATTATTTTACTCTTCTCCTTATTTTTGGTGCCAAAAAGTAAATGTAACAAGTGCAATGGGACGGAGGGAGTATGTATCTATAGTTTGGGATGTAGTACGTAATAGTATATTTAACAATGTTCAAGTAAACTAAACTACTAGAATATGAAACATCCTTAAAAATTGATTTAATCTGTTATTAAAAATACTAATCTTAATTTCCATCATAGGTATTATGTGTTATTTATACAACAATAAGCAAACAAAACCATTTAGACAAATATGTTCTGCAACCCGTGAATGCTGCATGACTGTTTCCTTTACATCATCAAACCCAAGTGAGAACTGGATTGCTACAAAGATAAAATATTTTTTAAGGAAAAAATAGCAGCTTGGCTTTGGTGGTCAACAGAAGTGTGACATACCATGTTTTCAGTTGTTTCTAGATCAAGATATGGAGCAAGTTCCTCAGCCGTGACAACACCACCATTTGAAGCTATGCGTTGACCAATCTGCAATTACATAAAGAACAAATAATTTGGTTACACTGATTGTCAAGAACATAGCACTCCAATACTAAATACCACATAGTAATATCAGACACAATTTATGAATTCATCTAATATAACATTTTCAAACAGAGTTGAGCACAAAAGCTAGATTGTACGATTATTAAAATCTGCAATCATCAAATCTCCACAGGATTTTCTCAAAGAAGGTTCGAATAACTTAATCAAAAGCTCCCCTGATATAGAATACTGCAACCAGACCAGACTAAAGATGGCTAAAGTATCCCATAACACTCATTCTCAGAGTCACAGGCATAATATCGGATGGCTTTGCTTTATGACAGGTATTCTTCGGGGAGTTGATTGCAAAATAATAGAAATTATTCCATGGCCTTAATATTGCCCCAAGCTTAAAGAAGTCTATATGACCAGCTGTTGATGCCCAATGGCTAGGAAGCACCAGCTCCAATACGAATACAAATCGAAGGACGGCAAAATGTCAAGAATACTTTTGATTATTTTTATATACTTTGTTGTGAGATAAACTAATTATATTTGTGGATTAGATCCCCACAGTGAATCAAATCTTCAATAATTCACAACGTTTTTTACGCTTTGCCCTATACAGTGACAAATATAATGAGTCTTGTTGATAAGATAAACTGATAAAGTACTCTTCCTTCCAAGATTCAATATGCCGTGCTTGTGCCAATGGATGCACTTACAGTTTCCAATTTATTCATATCTGGGGGTAAAATGCTATTAAAACATAAAATGAATTGAAAGAACCTGTATACACAATTTAGGGATCGTATAAACAACTTTATTTAAGGAGGATTTGATCCATCTACAGCTTAAGATCAGTGATCAAGGAGTACTAGGTGTTAGGCTTTCGAATGGGTGCCAGCTCAGCCAACGTGTCCATTCTGCACCCAACAGGTGGGAACCCATTTGATGACGAATGGGTAAAATACACATTCAATAGAAAATCAAACTAAAACTCTACCCGTACAGTAAAATAGCTGCAGAAGCAGCATTCCTGTCAAATATCATTCCGGTAAAACATCGTTGAGGTATTCAAAAAAACAGGGGGAGGGGGATTTACTTCCCATTTAACTGTTTTGACTTGTAGGGAGTTATAATGTGGTTGAACGGTATCGAGGTAGAGTTGGGAAGAATGAGGTGCAGGGTTCGAATCCTAGACTCCTAGTGGATGCAGGGAGTAGTGGTATAGGTGCAAGTAGGGTTATAAGGTGGTAATGAGTATTATAGTTGTAATTAAAATTTGCCGTTTTAAAATAAAATAAAATGAAAAAAAAGAACTGTTTTGGCTTGTATTTTGGTAATTTAAAAAAGGAATGATGATATGGAATTGTGATTTGAATCATAATAAAGTTAATGCAAATCCGGATTCAGGTCATTTTATCAGGCAATCAGTGAGAACAATAAACAATTTATCAGGCAATCAGTGAGAACAATAAACGATTATGTGCGATGATTTACAGATGTTATAGGTATTTTGATAGTGGAGCTATGAAGCACAATGATAATCTGCTAATAATTTACTCTGACATCAAAAAATTAGCACGAAATTATTTACAAAATGAGATGCAGCTGTGAGATCATATGTGATATAAATTTATTAGGGAAAGATCTAAGATGAAGTTATCCTCATTTATCTAAAATACAGTATAAATATATGAATTCCGGGAAGAAAAAAGTTGGGTCAAAGGTCAGGTCAGGTCGTGTAAGGTCCCTACCCAGACCCACACTAAGCTAATTTGTTCGGGTGCTAGCGGGTGGGAGGTAGGTTATGGCTAACATCCAATGGCTATGCCTATTGGTATGATTGTAGATATTCAGGGTTCAGAGGTTATACAGAAATAACAAAAACATAGAAAAGGAGTATAGATACTGAATGCCAAAAATATATTGCACAGTGAAAAATATAAGTAACGGACCACTGAGATCAGTGCTCAATTATTACCAACTTCCACCTTTCTTCTTCAATACCTTGATTGGGATCTCCATCCCCAAATACAAAGGAGAAGACCTGAGAAGTTGGAAAATAGCCACGAAAGTTTAATATAGTACATACTAAAGAAAAAGAAAAAAAAAACTTGCAGAAAGTTCTTAGTTGTCCTCCTCCCTACCGATTCGATAAACTTCATTCCACCATTACCTTCTCGTACTCGCCGTCTCCTATAATAATATGGATCCCAGTACCTAGATCAAATGACATGGGTGAATTGGAAGGTTGTCTAAATTTCTCCATGTAGACCAATACAAAACAGTATAAAGAATTGATTTATTTGTCCATTCAGAAACGTTAATTAGAAACTGCTATAATGCTCTCCTTGCTAGAAAGGATGGGACAGACAGTTCACGTTTCTTTACTACTCAAACACTCCAGAAAAATGACATTTATACAAGCACTGCTATGTTTATCATAAGAACCTTAGTCTATTAAAATGTGATAAATCCTGAGACATGATTTTTTTTTTATTAAAAGAAATACAAAGGAAAAGGTAATGAAGCAATTGAGATATTTCACTAGGATTTCTACAAACCTGCGATTACAGTCTCTTCCATTAACATTCAGTAGGTTAATACACTGTAATTCGTTAATGTGGTTTGATGTAATTGGTCCACAACATCTGAAGGTCTGTTTATGGGAATTTATCCTTCATCAAGTAAAGTATCTTACCAAAATAAATCAGTTGGGCTGAGGTAAAACATGAACCCGGAATCAAAAGATCTGCCTCTTCTTCCACGATTGTCCTCGTCACTATTGCAGAACCGAGAAATCCAACAAATAATTATTAGAGAAAAACCCATACTACATGCTTTCATTGATCACAACCATAATTCCAATGATTCAGTGATTTAGAAATGTACCGGCTACTCGACATTATAGCAATTATTGTTGTATACACAAGAACGATGGATGCAATGAGTGTTGTACCAAACGTAACCCTCACCAAGTATTCTGCTACCATCTGTAATAAAAGTAACATCCACTCCTCTGCTCAGAAGTCAGAACATAACTAGATTGAAATCTAATTTTTATAAAATGTCCATAGACTACTATACCTTCCCCTTGTCCAGTAGAGGTTCAATCCGGCTAATCCAGAATGACTTTGCTACCAGCTTAGACCGATAATCCTTGGGGAAAACATACAAAACGTCACCTTCATCCGACACCTATAAAATTACCATGACACCAAATGTTCATTCACCAGCACTAATATTCCGAAATGAACATAAACAATATAAAAGAACTAGGCAAACATTAACCGTTAGACACACCTTAACCATTACAAGTAACCACACAATTATACTACCCAACAAAGCTTTGTTGGCATACTCCCATAATTTGAACTTCCAATAAATCCCTAAATTGAAAACTACCCATTATCCAATATAAAAAATAAAATTTTCGAAATAATAAACCAAAATCCCCTACGTGATTTGTTACCCTTTGGCAAAACCTCAATGCAAGAGGTCTTGTGAACTAAAAAAATGTATTATTGTATTACTAATATATAAGAACACACACCACAACAAAAACCAATTGCAAGTACAATTTCACATCTAATTTGAATCAGTAACTAATATCAGATTTCAAGTACAGAAAAAAGAACTCATAGAAGCACAAAAATGTAAGTGGCCTTGCTTGTGCACCATATAATTTCTTTTAATAACTTTGGGAACCCGCAGCCGTGCGCACTAGGGCTCAAGAACTACACAGCAGGCCACATGAACCACGCTAAATCGACATCCTCTGCCCCAGGATGACATAATTATAAATGTCATATAATTATCACTATAAAAAATACCACTACGAATACCTAGATTGCGAAACACGAAATGTAAGTCCAATTTCCCTAATTTGCACCATTCTAACGGTATCAGCACGAATTGTCAGGGGCGAAGGCCTTAGCTTGAGTTGCACCTAAATTGTACTGAAAAAATAAATAAATAAATGAATAAACAAATTAAGGACCTCTAAGAAGCCATTGGTATCAGCAGCAAGAGCTTGTAGAGCCTTTTGAGCTAAGTTCAAACTGATGCCGGACTTGGTGGCTACGTCACCGACAGTAACACGGCGGCCGGAGGAATCAATGGCGTCCATGGCTCGTTTCCGTGCATCGGCGGGCAATTTATCACTCTCGATAGTGGCACCGGGTTTAATTGATGGAACATCCCTTGCAGTGGCCCTAATTTGCGGTGAGATGGAACGGAATTTGGTGGCGGGACGAAGAATTAGGGGAGAAGGAGACTTGAGACAGGAGTGGTTTAAGGGGGGCTTGGTGAAGGAGTGAGGAGGTTTAGCGGTGAAGCTGGGGAAGAAGCAGGCGGACATGGATGCCATGGGAAGCGAAGCCCTACCTCAATGGTGCTCGTTGATTCTTTCTGGGGTTTTGGCCATCGATGACGATGAGAGAGATATAACCCATGGTTGTTAATCCTCAGTACTTACTTTGGTTTGGTTCTTACTAGTATCCGCTTTTGCGACTGATTTAGTCAAGTACTGTCGGATCTTTTTTAAGGGACGGCTCTTCTAGTGTTGTTTTTTGCATTTATAAAACTAGTTTGAGACCCGTGGCGACGCCACGACTTCATTATAGGAAAGGAGAAAAAAAAAGAGAAAAAAGAAGAATATAGAAATGAAGAAAAATAAAGACAAATACAAACTCGAATGTATTATATATAGTACAAAAACTCCAAAAATTTAAAACTATTACATTAAAATCTACGTATGACCTCCTTATATATGACATTGGTGGTTTTGCCAATTGGGCGTCCTTCTTGATTGAGAGCTAAGACCTTCAGACCTTTCTTACTCGTCACATGGGAGAATGCCACATATAATCGTTCGTAGCTGAAGACCGACTTCGGGAGGTAGAGGCAACTCTAGCCAAGGACTGGCCCTGACTCTTGTTGATGGTCATGGCATAGCTGACGAAAATAGGGAACTGTCTCTGCTGAAACATAATAGGGTACTTGGTGACGTCTGAGGGTGAAAGTAGCATACGCGGTATGTACACCCTCGAGCCAGTATTCTTCCCAGATATCATCTTGTTCTCTATAATATGCGTGGACAACTTGGTAACAATCAACCTGGTCCTATTACACAGTTCAAAGGACTGATCAATGTTCCGCAACAGCATGATGGGACCTCCCTCCTGAAGCCTGATGCAATGATTTGGGAGACCGAACGCCTTGACAATATTGAGGAACTCAATCGAGTAGACGTCCTCTCGATTAACAACGTCACCCCTCATCGACACATATATTATCGGTGCTCATGTACAATGTGACATCACCTGGCAAGCTAGACATCATAATCATTATTCTCATGAACGACATCGTTCATAGGAGTGAGTATATCCCTGTCCTGAAAATAAACCTTGTTGCCAACATGGTCCAATAGGGAAGGATACGTGTCGTCCACAATAGTTGTGATAGGATATGTGGCATCTCGAATAAGAATATCACCGGGCATATCAAAGTCGACTTCACCATCATTCGGACCCCCAACATTGCCATCCTCAACACTCAACAAACAGTCAACAAACTCTCAGATTTCTTCTACCTCATCCGGAGTACCACACACGACTTCAAGAACAATACCAAATCAATCTCGAACGACATCGTTAGTAGGAGCGAGAATAGCCATGTCGTGAAAATAAGGTTCGTCGCCAACATGGTTCAATAGAGAAGGATACATGTCGTTCACAATAGCGGCGACAGGATCTGTGGCATCTCGAATAAGAATATCACCGGGCAGATAAAGTCAACTTCACCATCATTCGGTCCCCCAACATTGCCATCCCCAACGCTCAACAACCAATCAGCAAACTCTCAGTTTTCTTCTACCTCATCTGGAGTACAACCCGACTTCAAGAACAATACCAAATCAATGAGTTACATAGTACATGCACATAAGCAATTATAGTTTCATATCTGACAAATAAAATACACACGGATTATATACTTGAAGTCACATGTTCTGGATGAGCTTTAAAACTGTGCATGACCTCAATATGTTCCTCCTCGAACACAAAGAATGATGAACAATATCGTGTCGGCTACCGTTAGGAACAACCGATAGAATTAATATGTCTAAAATCTCCTCCAAAAACCACAACCAAGACACTAAACAGCTTGTCATGATCAAATCCGTTACGACACCTAATATCATGGATGATGCGATCAAGTGCCTTGAAGAAATACTTATTGATCATCGAAGACTTATCCCATATTATAAGCTTGGCGTTGAGAAATAACTCAGCAAGATCATTCCCCGGACGAATCCTCTAACAAACATATGTCTCATATTGTCTTTACACCCCTGGGTGATAAAATGGGCAGTGAATTATTCTGTATTGCTCTTCATATTGTCTTTACATAAGTTGATTTTCAAAAAGAATTAGTATTTAAATAAATATTGAAGACTAAAATCTCAATAAAGAAGGCTCTATTTAGTTGATTTTAATTTCAGTTCAGTTCAGGTTTGCTTAATTCAAATTATACTTTAATTCAGTTCATTTCATTTCAGTTAAGTTCAATTCAGTTAAGTTCAAAAACTCGTAGTCGAATTAAACGGGGTCGTAAAGTTTCTATTGAATATATGTATGTATAGTGTATCATAAATTTAGCAGGAGCGGAGACTTGGTGAAACTAATATAGAGAAACATATGTAGCACAAAATAACACATTAGGCATTAGCACTACAAATAGTGTAGGATAATCACTACAAATAGCATACTTTAATTTGGTATAGAAAGCTCTAATAATGACATTACATGAGGCTAATTCAATCAGACGTATTTTGAGTAGCTAGATGACCTTAGAAGAAAAAGAAAAGGTTTAACAGTTTTATGTACATCCTTGCCTTTGGTGCCATAATCCAGTGAACCCAAGTAGCACCTAACACTATGTTTCTCGTTCTTCCACTGTCATAGTCTCTCTTAGGATCCATTCAGTAGTTTCTGTTTAATTAGAAACTACAGATTTAGATAGTTAAAAGAAATAGTAGACATGTATCATATGTGAATAATTCCTAGGCTAATGCAACAATGCATATGTTTATATTAATATACTTATCATGGAAAGAAGAATAGGCCACGTCTATTGCATCGGTTCTGTTTTATAATACGAAGTAGTAAACTTAACAGGGAAAGAAGAATAGGCCTTGCGAAGCGAGCGACCCTACTTTTCCCCTTCGCTCTTCGGCATGGATTGAATGTCGAACCATAATGTTCACGGCCTATTGATCTTGTGCATGAACTTTGCTGTCGGTGCCTCAGCTGGCGGCAATTCCAGTGTGGCAGCAACAACTGAATCGACTTCGGTCGCCAATATTTTGGTGTGAAAATCAGGTTAATCGATGAGTTTTGTACCGACTAAATCGGATGTGGAGATGGAAGGAGCTAAAGAGAGGTTTTGTATTTAATTTCTACTCAATTAATTGAAATAAAATAGATTTGCATGCTTCGGGTATAAAAATTGAGATTTTTTTCGGTATAACTTGGAACTTGTTATCACTACAAGAAAAACAGGAAATTGTGACGAAAATGGCGACGGATACTACCCGTCGTCAAATGTTAGCGACGGATCGGTAAATATAGCGACGGATAGGTCGGAATAGAGACGAATGAAATAATTCGCGAACTTAAACCCTTGAAGCGCTTGGTGATGGCGACAGATACCCCTTTCCGTCGCTACGTTTAGCGACGGATGCATTCATCCGTCTCTGCTCCGTTGACTCAGAATAATTAAATAAATGGAAATGAAATAGTATGGCGACGGATGGGCTTACCCGTCGCCCAGTTTTATTTGAAATTAAAAAAAATAACACAATAAAATGCATAACGACGGATGACCATCCGTCGCTATGCATTTCTTCTTATCCCGACTTCAAAACCAGAGACGGCCATTTCCTCTCTTCTCTCCTCTCTTCATTTCCTCTCTTCTCTCCTCTCCTGCGAGTTGCAAACACGACCACCAACGCACGACAACCACCGT